>CM071930.1:37701275-37788531 GCA_016081115.2 Rehmannia glutinosa
CGGACTACGGGAATTCATTTACTTAGTGCTCCCAGAAGTATCCATACGAGGTTAAGTTGGATCGAGCCAGCAACTTATCAATTCTTCTCTTTTTGGCAAGTTGTTAACGGGTTTAGTTCTTCCTTGCATTGCTCGTCACCATCCCATTCGGTTTCATGCGCCTCCACGATGAGGTCAGCTCCACTGTTTTGTTTTTTTTTAGCGTATGTGGCTTCGGTATGAATGTCTTTTCGGGAGCCCAGGTGTCAAAGGCCTCTTGGCGCTCCGTGTCTGTGCCGCCCACCTCAGCATTGGCTGCGTGTCATGTGGAATAAGGACGTATTTGGGGGATGTTAATCGTCGGGTAGATAGGCGGATGGAGTTGGTTCGTCAAATTTAGGCGGATATTGGAGTCCAGGCTTCACGGGGCGCGTCGTAACATGGAATTGGATGCTCAAATTGTGTTGTCTCGCACTTTGCTTATGTAATCCGAATTCCTCAGCGAAAAGCCCGCTCGGATCGGTTAAAGGATGAGGACCGCAACACGACATTTTTCCATCGGCGTTGTCGGATCCTAATGGATGTTCAAGCATACGTATTCAATGATCGATGGTAGTTACTCGGAGGATCCGGTTTTGCTCTTGTAATCATATTATTTCATTCTATACGGACCTTTTCGCGGAGACAAAAAGGGCAAACTAGTTGATTACACCTTGGTTGACCAGATTATTTCGCCCTACAGTCGTGTGGATAATGCTCACTTGACGGCTATCCAGAAGGGATTTAGAGATTAAGGAGGACTTTTGATATGGGATGGGCCAGTTCTCACGGGGTCCCAGGCGGTTTCAACCAGTAGATTTTATCAGCACTTTGGGATGTCATTTAGAGGATGTATTTGGGGTCCCACATTTCAACATCCCGGCCTTTCCTTTTCTCGACCAGTTAAACGTTTTATGGCACTTATTCCAAAACTAAGGAGGCGACGCGATTATGGATTTAAGGCCGATTTTTATGAGCAATTTTCTTTTAAGATCATCACCAAGATTTTGGCGACTCGTCTGGGTGGTATCATCTTCTTACTTGTCTCCACGCAGCTTGGATTCATCCCGACAGATTCTTGGTATGTATTGCTTTGGTTTGGAAGGTTTCAATGTTTTGCGGGCATAATGATACCAACATGATTTTAAAAATTGATATCTGCCGAGGAATTTGATCTCGTTATTAGGGGGTTTTACGATGACAGACGCTCTATGTCGCTTTGTTTTAACTTAGACGTGTTCATTCACCGGATTGAAATTATCTTTCGGTCTTCCGTAATTTCGGTCATACGAATGGATCGCCCGGTGGGTTTACAAATATATGATGATCCATCCGCTCAAAAGTGTGCTCGATGACTCATCATCGGATAATCCGCCCACCGCTTATGAGCCGCAAAAATTTTGTTCCTCGGGGACCGTTAGAATCAATAGTAATAACAAGATCATAAATTGCCGTTGTCGACCGCTTGCTGGTAACATTACGAAGAAGTCGAAGCCTTGCGAGTCCGCAGATCGATCCTCAAGGCTCTCTTTTGATAGTCCGAATATGTTTCTCTAAGGGATGTTGTATCGTTTGGGGCGAGCACGAATATCGGATGTGCTAGAAATGGAGCGATTTGAAAGCTGGAGAACTTAGGAACCAAATT
This sequence comes from Rehmannia glutinosa, assembly GCA_016081115.2. Taxonomy (NCBI): domain Eukaryota; kingdom Viridiplantae; phylum Streptophyta; class Magnoliopsida; order Lamiales; family Orobanchaceae; genus Rehmannia; species Rehmannia glutinosa. Next base: position 37,702,939 of record CM071930.1, read on the forward strand.
TAAGCGGCCATAACAGAGGGGAGTCAGAAGTTTGATGCTCATAACCTTTCTTCCACTTCTAGAGCCTCAAAAGAGTTGCCCAAATTAATGTACGTAAGGCAAGTGACAATGGCACAAGATGGAGAACCAAAGACACATAGTTGAACCCGTTTTATTCATTGAGTTATCAACGGCCTTGACCTTGTCCTTGGCCTCCGATGCACTAGATGATAAACCTTCCAAACTCGGAGCATCGGCTTCAATTAAGATGTCCATCGGTAGCTCTAGGCGTCCACATTGTGAACTAGGATGTCCATCGGAGCCGAGGTCCCTCGTGAGAGGTAAGGCGACAAGAATCAATTGAATGTCATGTAATACTACACGTGGAATGTAACTCCCGGGGGAGTTTATCATGGCTAACCGAAAAAAGGGCATTGGCCAACTCGTTCCATCATAATATGATCTTCTAACGGTTTAGCGAGTCTATCAACCAACAAACAAGTGAAATGACCAAGGGAACCATCTAATGAGCGATGATCAATCAATCAGTTTCCAATAGCACTGCAATCCCCCCGTAATAGTCTAGGATCCGATATTCCAAACGAGTTCAAAAATTCTAAACCGGACACTAGCAACATAATTATGAACCTTGTGGGGTTGATATCAAGAACCATGGAGAAAATTGAATAGTACCCGGTTAAGGGCCCAATTAACATGTCGAAAGCACAACATCAATCACTTTGCATTAGAAAATTTAACACATAAAATACCGCTTGCCTAAGGAATGAGCTTCCAATCATTTTAATACCCCATAGCTCCGAAAGCCATTTATGCAGCGGCGGCATAGTAGGCCATGGCTTGTTACCCTTTCCCAAAATCACCTGACCAATCAATGAATAAGAAAATTCAAAAGAAGGCGTTGTTGGTAAATGTTTTCATCGAGGTAACAGAATAGTAATCACCTTCCTTATAGATTTAGGGATAGGGTTAATCTTACGAAAAACAATATGAGAAAATGTATGATTACCTCGGAGCTCTCGGAAAAGTAGAATCCATAGAATGGGGAATTACATGAAACCACTTTAGCAAAAGTATTACCCATATTGTTAATAGTCGTAGCATGAGCCGAAAGTTGGGGTTCATTCAGGAGTGAGGCCATTGTAGAAGAACACCCAAAGCAATTTGAGCGGCATCTTTGGGAGGGCATGCGAAGGGATGCCATGTAGATGACAAGCAGCGGCCCGTAGTCACACCCCCTGGAGAGGCGGTCTTGGCATGAGATGTGGCTGTCGGCACCCGTGAACGCGAAGGAGGGCAGCCCCTTTAATGGCGTGCAAATCGCATGGGGAAAGGGAGAAGAGCCGAGTCCCCTTGAGAGTCATAAAGGGGCGTGGTTGGGGGGCTGGCGGAGCAAATGGTGGAAATGGTGGATGTGGGGTGGCTACAAGTAACAAGTCGGTGCCACCAATCCCAAATCGTAGTGACTCCTTATCAATCGAAGTAGAAGAGATCGGGTTTTTGAAAACCCTCACCATGCGGGGAATCTAGGGTTTGGGATAACTTGGAAGTAGGAAACGACTTGGATTGTGATCGATTTGTGACAAAAGTTGGACGTGAGACCTTGAAGAAGCAAATTTGCCATCGCAATGATGAAAAAAGCTGACTTTAAGATGATCGGAGAAAAACTAAAGGGTCGATGGCGTGATGGAGGAGAGATGAGGAGCATTATTTCTCTATTCAAAAAACCAAAAAATCGTCATCCTTTTAGCCAGACACGTAGTATATTTTCTTCTCTTTCCTATCTAGATTTTCTACTAGTCATATCAAAAATACCTAAGAATCTTGTACTATGCCAAGTAAAAATTGTTATAGAACAAACTATTCCCCGGTTGTTAGTCACATACAATATATATAGAAATCATTGATCTTGGCCCCGAACATATCAAATCTATTATCTTCAAAAGAGTACTCAACCAAAGGATATCCAATCGTCTAGAATGGTCCACCGTGGTGGTCTTTCTTCAACTCAACAAAAGCAATACATCACCGTCCATTCCACGGGTTCATCACATCGTGGAGATGGGAAGGTTATCTAAATCTCCACGCCGAGCCGCATGCGACTTGTTCTCTCTTACCATGGAAGAAAGGTTTTCTAGTATCCGCAAGAAATGCTCTCTTAGATACTCGGTTTCTACAACATGAGCATGCGATTATTGGTACAATTCTCTCCACACTCAACACCGGAAGTGTTTGTCACTTTCTTCCCCACTTTGTAGTATATTTGAGTGATCCAACCACTTGCATTGGCTTTCAATGTGCAAGTTCAACTTTCCTGGAGCAGATCAGATCTCAAATTCCATCATAAAGAACCCTTCATCACCAAGTTGTATCTGAGGTTGCAAGATCACAACCTAAATCTTCAAAATCAAGGTATAAAGATGCTTTGATGGACCTTGATGCAGTCTGGATCGACATTTCTACAATCGTCCGTATACCCAAAAAAAATCAAGAGAAAAGACTTGGAGCAATTAGTTAAAACGAATGGATCACCAACTATGGTCCCTTCACCAATGGGGCAAAAATGGTCAAGCAACCGACTTTAAATTTCAAAGGTTGAATGATGGAAGTGTCAAGACGATCTACCGAACACCATCCAGCACAAGACCTTCAAATTCCAAATTCTAGTTGATGGTTTATCCAGTTGAGTTCAAAGCGGCTACAAATGTCCCAATTGCACGATTTTGCCCAGATGGATCCGATATTTACACTGACAGAATTAATGGTCATTTAGTAAAGGATGTTGATCCATCCATGTGTGATCCAAAATGTTCTTGTGGAGAAGAATCAGACTCTGATGAAGAAAGAGCATATACGAGAAAAAAGCAGAAAGAACAAAAACACAATGTGACCACGTTGCAGGCGATGATCAATTTGACCCTCCGGATCCAAGTCAACCCCTTACCATGTTACGAGAAAGGGTTAGCTATCCTTCAGAAGGAAAAGTACGGGTGTCAGAAAGATGTTAAGACACCTTCTCCTTCTACTCCTCATGTTATTCAACCTTATTTCATGTTTAAATATGAAGCAAGGTTTCCACCTCTAGAACGGAAACTTGACACTCAACAGAGGATTACATCCAGAGCCTTTTGTGCAAAGTACCACTATGGAACATGACGAACAAATAAAGGGTCCCACTCGGCGAGAAGAAGTGCTAAATTGACAAACTGCTAAAACTTTGCCCAAAACAAGTGTGTACAAGCAATAGACTCTAAGGTCTCACAGTTCCCAAAGAGTTCAATCTAACCACCAAGGTTAGTATGGTAGAGGATCAACTCAATGATATATATGAAAAGGTGAAAGATAATATCAACCTACGGTGACAAAGAAGTGAGGGAGCCTTATTGAACAAAAACCAATTTGGAGCGAGTTCATTTGGGTGACAAAGAAGTGATGAGCACTTATTGAACAAAACCATTTGGAGAGCGAGTTCATGCGAGAAAGAAGGCTCGAGATCGGAGACTAAAAATGGAACTTTCTCAAATAGAAAATGATAGGACCTGTTATACAATCATTCATCTACAAGTACTCATTGTAGAATCATCATCATTGGACCGGGGATGCATGAACAATGATCAACGGGACTCATTTATCTTGCACGGACTGCGAGTTCATGGAAGAGGCTGACAAAGCTCAGGGATCATGGAGGTTCATTGGCACAAGCCTTCCGGTTGAATCAAGGTTAACACGGATGGTAGCGCCTCGGGGAAGCCGGGAAGTCTCACGGCATCCAGTCTTTCGGAATTGTGAGAAGCTTCTTTCGGTGCTTTGTTCATCATTGTGGATCGGGGTATGCGTTTGAAGGCGAATTGATAAGCGGACAATATGGCGATCGATGCGCGTTTGCTAAGGGTTGGACACAACTTTGGGTGATCGGATTGATGTATGTGGTGAACTTCTTTGGAGAAAAGATCGACGGAGTCCCGTGGCACCATCTCGAGCTATTAGCGCCACACACTACACCTTCTGCAGGCACATGGATCTCATAGTCTCACATATTTTTGGGAAGGCAATCGGGTTGCGGACATGCTGAGCAAGAAGACGGATGTGTACACATGGTGGGGCATCCCACGGGCTCTTACACTACCTCATCATGGCCCATGTTGACGATCCAACTATAGGTTTGTTACTTAGTGCGTCACCTTGAGTTCTTTTCCTTTTTGGCGCCTATTGTTTTCTGGGGGTACTCTTTTCCTTTCAACCATTTATTATTTGGTCGGCTTGTGACCATTTCATTTGGTATTTGACATTACTTCCGGGCTTACTTTTGGTTACGATCGACTGTGATCGGGACTACTCTTTTTCATTTTTTTATATAAATTCGTACTTATTCAAAAAAGTAAGTCCTTATCTTTCATTCCCAGTTATAGTTCCAAATATGACACACCTCCTATATCTCCTCTAAATTATCCTACTTATTTTGGCATGGCTTCAAGTATTCACTTGATATCCCAAAAATGCAAGAAAAGCTCTCTACTCTAAAAGCCAACTACCTCGAAAGAGTCATGAGATACCTCCATCCTTCATGGCCAGGACCATCTCTGAACCCAGAAAATAATCCAATACCACTTCCAGAAAAATCAGACCCTGAAGAAACCACCTCTTCCCAATCGAAAGAGAATCGATTTTGAAGATACCAAATCATCCTATCGAGAGATGAATCCTATGATCTTTGGGTCTAAACCGGATGTTGCTGATCTATCTACTATACTAATGGCGGATACTCCAAAACAAGCCAACAATATATTGAACCGCTTTCTAAAATTTGCAGAGAGAAGAAATGGAGCGGATGCACAAGGACCCGTCTGTCGTTCCTCGGATCCATCCTCCAAACCAACAAATGGTCCACGGTTTTTTTGATGAAGTTCGAATCGAAGAAGAAGAAAAGATTACACTCTTACGCGGCATGGATTGATCTCCGCTAACAAAAGAAGGAGTCAATGACGAAGCAAAATCCTTATGGAATTTTCTTCAAGATTTGTTGGTATCCTACGCGAATGGTTTCAAAGCCTTGGTGAGAATGCGACAACTCTAGCTTTATTAACGAGTTTATTGGAGATATTACTATTATCAACAAGTTGGCGAGAGAAAGAATATTTTTCCATGGAATATTGTTCGTTGACAAGATTTGGATAGACATTTCAAAAGAATGTGCGAAAAGTTCTACATCTTTGAATGGATACAATGATCCAGAATTGAAGGCAAGATTTGGAGGCCAAATAAACCTTTAAAGTAGCGTCTTAAGTTGTTATTTCTAGTTTGGGATGAGCGGTCAAAATTCGAAGGCAAAGTCGAAGGGGGCATGTTTGACTTGACACATGGGCAGCCGTGCACCATAAGACGGCCCCGTGCATCGTTCGCGAAAGAAATTGAGGGACTTTGAATTAATGCCGCGGCAGCCCGTGCGTAAGCACATGGCTCGTGCGTCCGTCCGGGTTCGGTGGGTTTGTTCGGTTTTATTTCCTTTTCGATTGTTAAGTTATTTCCTAGTAGGGCTAAGGTTGTGGATCCCATATAAGGGTGAACACTTGTTCTTTTTCATTAGTTATCAATTGAATTCATATCTTTACTCTCAAATTGAGTGTTTTTCCAAGTGCTTCAAGATTTACGTTTCTTGTTGCAATTATCGACTTATCAAGCAATAATCCATAATTTCTTGTGGCGTCTTTGCATACCGAGAGTTCTTGCTTTGCTAAAGCAAGATGTGTCAAGTTATTCCACCATCTTTTAATCGAACTAGTGAAGATCTTGGGTTAACAACATATTGTTGTTTTGGGTCGTATCTGCGTTCGTTGCTATAGTTCACATCGTGATTCCTTGGTCTCCTTGGGGTTGGACACATGCGCCGGTCGATTCGAGTAGTGACGCCCCCCGAATGAAGTCAATCTAGTGCTCAATCCCCGAATAGGTGGTAATCCATTCGACATCTCGTCTCGAAACACATCCTCGAATTCATGCAACAAAGACAACACAAACTAGGCAAATCGGGGTTAAGACTATCAATAGACAAATAAGTCCCCTTTTTTTGAATAAATTCGAAAATATATATAAAAATGAAAAGAGAGTTATCCCGATCACAGTCGAGTAGCCAAACAAAATAAGCCTAAAAATAAGTGCGAAAAAAAATGAAATAGTCACAAGCCGACCCGATGGCTGAATGGTTGGGACCTCGTTAAAACCTCCCAAGGTAAAAACCCTTGTGGGAAAAACCGCTTGGTAAGAAAAAAGAGTACCCCCATTAAGAAGAAAGTCAAGCGATACGAGGATAGCCAGGACGCATTAACTAACCAACTATATTTGGGTGACCAACATAACATGATCTTCCGTGAGAAAAGGCGCGATGTCACCATTGTGAACTCCCCTACAAGTCTTTGAGTGCGATCTTTTACTCGATGTACGCCACCCGATTTCCCTCGAAAAATGTGCTAGACCACCAAATCCATCTCGTGAAAGAAGATGCATAAAGTAACGCCACTTCTAAGGTGGCGTTAGGGGAACCACCACGGACCTCTTCCGGAGCAAGTCCACCACATAAGCGGAATCGGACTCAAACCGTTGGGTCCAGCCTTCGCAAATGCATAGTGAATGGCCCACATGGCCGCTACTAATTCTACCTCAAAAGCAAAGCCCGAACCACAACGTTCCACAAAAAACCCCAAAAGAAGCCTGCAGGTTCTCGAAGACCCCGAGGAGGTTGTAAGGCGTCCTGGTGCCCCAAGCATTGTCCCCGTATTCACCTTGGTCCAACCCGGGAGGGGTTTTTCCAACTAACTTGTACAATCTTTTTGGGCTTGTCTAGGATGCCTAGTTACATGAAGTCTTCGGAGAATGAAAAGGTCGTGTTGATCATTATGCATGCAACCCCAATCTAAGGAAGATGCCTCCATGATAAGAACCACGAAGGTGGAGGATGGCGTCCACCCCGGGTCCTTGTCATTGAAAACCAAGTCATTTCGGATATGCGAGATGAGCCAGATGCAAGATAATCCTGCCACACGCCATAAGAAAGCAACCTGTTCACTGAAATGAAAATTCATTAGGCGCAGGAATTCATTAAAGCTATGAGTCGTAAAAAAGTGAACATCAAATGAGTCAAAGATCCACCGCCAAAGGGCCCTTGCAAAAACACAAGAGACAAATAAATGATCAACACATTCAGCAGCATCACAACAAAGACCGCAGACCGAGGGGCCAATGAAACTCCCCAGGGCGCAATAAATCCAAACCGCTGATCGATTGTGGATAGCTCTCATGCCACTATCAAACGTTATTCGGAATATGAGGTGACCAAATCCACGGAACCCCATCGCATCACGGAGAGTGGGGTTGCAAATGAGAGTATGCCATTTTGAAGTAATAATCCCATCATCGAGTGCACCTGACTCGCGTATCCTTTGAAGCTAGGGCTATGGGGACGCGAACAATATCCCAGACGGTCGGAATAAACCTCAGCATTTGGCGAGAAGGTGAAATGCCGTGGACTCTTCATAGAAGTGTCCGATATGCGATGCCAAAATACATATTTGTATTCCTGCCGGATACCTATTCTATCCGCAATGTCATAACCCAACCAAATTTGCCAAGCCAAAATAAGACCTCGAAATTAGTCCCGAGGATCCAACGAGTTATCCAAGAAACCGTAATCTGAGGCTTAATCCGTCTAGATGGAAGAAATGATGAGCGACCATCGCGGAGAACCGTTGAAAGTCAAATAACATTTTCTAAGTGTTTTGCAAAGATCAAGATTCATAATTCATAACTTTCCAGCCAGTTTCATCGAAAGCGTTTATTAGCCACCACTAATAGAAACTGACGCCTAGTCCTCTTTCGGCCCGAGGCATACAACATCGATTCCAATTCATCACCACCGAACCTTTAGAGTTAACATCACGATCCGGATAAAATTACGCATGGCCTTTTTCGATTTGCTTAAGCAAAGTTCTAGAGCCTCTTGTAAACCATCATTGTGTGTACGAAGGAACTTAGTGCGCCTTTGCTTATTTCTTTTTCCCATTTTTTGGCGCTGTTTCTTTTACGGGTACTCTTTTTCCTTCAAGAGTTTTCCCACAAGGGTGGGTTTTACCTTAGGAGGTTTTAACGGAGCCCCAACCATTCAGGCCATTTGGTCGGCTTGTGACCATTTCATTTGGTTTTATTACATTATTTCCGGGATTATATTTTGTTACGATCGGCTTGTGATCGGGACAACTCTCTTTTTCATTTTTTATATATTACTCGATCTTATTAAAAATTTAAAAAAAGGTGTCCATGCGGGTGACATGTGTACATGATAGGTGTCTTGTTAGTGGACACATGTCTAGTTCTCATGGAGAAAGTCTAAGAAGCAACACGTGTCGACGGAGGTGTCTTGTAAGAGGACACGTGTCACTCCCTTGTTTTGTACATGAGGCCTATTTAAGGACTTCTCGATTGTATGGAAAACTCGGACGTAAATCGAAATAAAATCTTCCTTTTCTGAGAATATGAGTTTCTAATTCTCTTTTATGTCTCTTCAAAAGCCTCTTAGCTAATCGCAATTATCTTTCACATTCTTGATCTTCTTCATGAAGTATGCTCATACTTGACTCTTTGAGGATCTTGTACATCAAAACCATGATTGAAGTACGGCATAATATTATTAGGCATGGTCCCCGAATCCATATAGCGGTTAAGAATTCTTTGAAGTTTTGAATGAATGAACTTCCTATGAGGTTCTACCTAGAAAAGCCGTCCAAGCAAGGTGTCTTTGCTTAGGCTAGGGTGCGAGATATCTCATCGTGTGTACTTGACCAAAAGAGTATATCCGATCGTCCATAATGGATCATCTGTGGTCTTCTTCAACTCAACAAGAAGCGATGCATACATCACTTTGTCCATTCCACTGAGTTCATCACACGATGGAGATTGGAAGGTCATACTCATCTCCACCTTGGAGTTGTACGACTTGTTCTCTTATCATGGAAGAAAAGGTCTTCCAATATACGCAAGAATTGCTCTCTTAGATACTCGGTTTCTCGGAGTCGCAAACTTTACAAAATCAAGTGTACTCCCATATATTTATCACCCCCAAAGAGGCGACAAATGCACATCTTGTTAAAAATGCTCCTAAATTCTCGGATGGCGCCGCGATGGTATTTTAGTTTTTACGCGGCGTTGAATGCTAATTCTCGATCAAAGTTTTCAATGGATCTCGACAATCTATTTTTCCCCCGAAATAACATCCTCCACCTTCATGTTCTAATCATGGAATCATCTTCCCTAGATCGGGGTTGCATGCATAATGATCGACGCATGACCTTTTCATTCTACGAAGATGCGCATTCTGGGCGACCTAGACAAGCCCCAAAGATTGTGCAAGTTATTTGGCAAAAACCCCTTCCTGAGCTGGATCAAGGTGAATATGGACGGTTTGTAGCTTCGGGGAGCGCGGAAGCCTTACAACTTTTAGGGGTCTTCTAGAATTGCATAGGCTTCTTTCGAGGTTGTTTAGTGGAATGTTGTGGTGCGGCTATGCTTTTGGCTGAATTGGTGGTGGCTATGTGGGCCATTCATTATGCATTCGCGAAAGGGTTGGACCCAACTTTGGCTTGAGTCGGATTAATCATGTGATGGAATTACTTGAGAAGAAGTCTCGCGGTGATTCCACAGTGCCACATTAGAAAATGGCGTTACACTCTCGATCTTCTTTCACAAATGGATTTGGCGTGGCTAATGCTCGACCGTTCATCCTTGCCCGTCCTTTAGTCGTCTTCTCGTTGAGGACGGATTTTTACATGCCATGGAGATGAACACATTCCATGGTTTAACTTCCAACTATTCCTATAATTTGTCTCGAAAACACCAGAATATTTCCATCTCGTCGTCCCCCTTGCACGTTACAGTCAACCCATCGTCTCCGATTCATATTGCATGTCGGAGTTGCGGGTTTCCTATGGCGGCCCGAGCGACAATTCTCGCGATTACTTCTTGGGCCGGTATGGAGACGCACAACATCATCCTCGGCGTCTTCTTCCATGAAACAACGTGTTCCAAATAAGACGTCTTCCACGCGGCGAGGCCCACTCGGCGTCGGCATCCCATATCTGCAGGTCAGTCCGTCCCCTCTATGGAGTGACATGTAATTTCCTCCGCCTAAATCCCAAACTCCTCCGTGGTTCTTCGCCGATGATAGTGAACAACAACCGGATGGTGGGGCCCCTTCACCTTGTCTTCCGCGGTTATGGATGATAGTTCAGGGGCACCCCAATCACATGTTGCGGTGGCAACCTTTACCCCATGGCGCCGCTTCACCATGTGGGGTCGGCCCCTCGAATGAGGGGCGGCCCCTCTGTCTCCTAGATTGGTCCCCTCCCGGTGATGACCCCGGGCCCTGATCTCCCATCCTCGGGGTATTCCTCCCGCAAGCCCATCCACGAATGCTCCTCAACTAGTTTGGAAGCTACGCCACCCCAGGGCCCCTCCATTGTTGGAATCTCTCCCCCAGCGACATCCGTTTATGAATCAAACCCTCGACATTCGACTAATAATACTAATGCTCAATCCAATTTTGGCCTCTTTTGCTAAAAATGGTTTAAAGTACTAACCACGAGATGGATCTAACTATGCGAGGCCCAAGGTAATTTCACCACATTTTTCGCATGTTGTTTGATAAATCCCATCCTATCCCTAAACCGGTTAGAAAGGGAGATTATTATTCCATTACTATTGATGAAAACATTTATCAACAACGCCTTGCCGAATTGTCTTATTCATTGATTGGAAGGGTGATTTTAGACAAGGGAAACAAACCATGGGCGACGATGCTTTTGCATAAATGCCTATCTGAATTATGGGAAATAAAAATGATTGGAAATCCCCTTGGGTAAGGGATTTTTCGGTGTCAAGTTGTTTAATGCACAGGACCGGGCTCGAGCTCAACAATGTATCAATTGGGTGGGCGCTTAATCCGGGAACTATTCGGCTATCTCCATGGGTCCCAGATTTCAATCCATATTTGGGTCTGAATTTTTGAGCTCAGTTTGGAATACTGGGATCCTAATACCATCTTGTGGATCGCTAGTGCGATTGGGAACCTGATACAAATTGATCATCGATCGCTTGATGGTTCTTTGGGGCATTTCGTCCGGGTGTTAGTGGATGTTAATCTGTCGAAACCATTGGAGGATTATATCATGGCGGAACGCATTGGGCAGTGTTTCTTTGTGTCATTGAGTTACGAGAAATTACCAGAATTTTGTTCAAAGTGCAGTATTATGGGACATTCGACGGCGTCTTGCCATATTACTACAGCGGGTAACATAACCACGGAAAGACACCTCTCTCTAACCAAGGGCGTCCTATGGCATCGCGACACGTCAAAATTTGATGCAACGGGGTTGTTCCAGGGTCCGTAAAGTTTACCGTCCTGTGCAGCAGGACAAGGGCAAGGTCGTTGATGACTCAATGGGAAATACGAGTTCGTCTATGCAAGCAGGATCCCCTACCTATGCAATAGTCACTTGCCCTTCTGATATACATATGAGTAACACTTTTGAGGCCCTTTCTTGGATGACAACCCCGATCAACCGTCAGCGGACTCTCAATCAATTACCCGGAGAACCAACCCCATGGCCTCTACCTCCATCTTGGCCCCATTTCCACTATTACGCCTCTTACGGTTCAACATCCATTGGAGAAGCCTATCAGAGCTCACGAGTCGTGCCTTCGAGATAGCTCATTTGGATTACGCTAAATCCGAGTTAATCAGTGTTACTAAAGGTCCATCACCGGCAACTCTTGACATCACTATTGAATTAGATCACCCAGTCCGAATGAGTTCGACTATGCGGCTTCAAAGAGATGGGATGATTATGCGGATGACGTGGCCAACTCGTGATCGTCGGATTACGCGGCACACCACATTCCGGTCTTTCCGTGCGGTCGACACGAGCGCCACCCCACCGTCTCAATGAATGCATCTTAGGAACATTCGGGAGATTGGGAACATTGCCTCTCGTAATGTTCTTAAGGCATTATGTCAAAAACACACACCTTCCATTTTGGCTATTTATGAGCCTAAAGTGGACATTTTTCATCGATCTCGGATTCTTATTGGAATAGTTTGGGATTGAGATTCGTGGCTCAGAGCTTCCGGGCAAATGGACGTCCAGACATTTGGGTTTTACGTGATCTTTGGGTATCTCTGTACTTAATCAGGTTTGGTCTTCTACTCAATGTATTGTTATGCAAGTTCAATTTGGTTCTATGGTTTTCCATGTTGGTTTTACTCATGGTTTGTGTGATCACATTGCTCGGCGCGCGCTCTGGTTGGATTTGATGAATTTGGGTCTTACTGATCTGCTGCTTATTGGGGATTTTAATGCGGTCTTGGGACATCATGAGCGCTCGCGATGGTACTTTATCCCAAGCTTCTTGTCGGGGATTTCGGGATTACTTGGAGGATGTTGGTTTGTTTTGCGGTCACGGGCTACGGGGAATTCATTTACTTGGTGCTCCCGAAGGCCTCTATCCTTACTTCGAGGCTAAGTTGGATCGAGCCAGCAACTTGTCAATTTTTCTCTTTTTGGCAAGTTGTCAAGGGCTTAGTTCTTCCACGCATTGGATCCGACCACCACCCCATTTTGGTTTCTTGTTCTTCTTCTATTAGCGGGGTCCTGTTCCATTTTGTTTTCGCGTATGTGGGTTTATCATGATACATTCACGATTTGGTTACCAATTCTTGGGTTTCTCCTAGTGACATGCCTATTCCTCTTGCGCGTCATGGGAAAGCTCAAAAGGTTGCGCCAGGTTATTATTGGGTGCGGAACAGGGATGTTTTTGGGATGTTAACCGAAGGGTGGAGTATCGAGATGGAGCAAGTTCGTCGATTCGGGAAGACCGAAGAGCATTTGTATATCCCAAAGTCTCAATGTCACTAAATCAGGCGAACTTGCTCCATCTAATACTCCACCCTTCGATTAACGTCCCCAAAAACATCCCCCTGTTCCCGATCCCCTTAATAACCTGGTGCAACCTTTTGATCTTTCCCATGATGCGCAACAGGGGGATTAGGCGTGTCACAAGGAGAAACCAAGAATTGATAACCAAATCGCGGAATGTATCATGATAAACCCACATCTGAAAACGAAGAGAACCGGACCCCTACTAATGGAAGATTAACAAGAAACCAAAATGGGATGGTGATCGGATCCAATGCGTGGAAGAACTAAGGCCTTGACAACTTGCCAAAAAGAGAAAAATTGACAAGTTGCTGGGAGCTCGATCCAACTTAGCCTAAAGTAAGGATAGAGGCCTTCGAGGGGGGAGCACCTATTAAATGAATTCCGTGTCGCCCACTTTAAATAAACGAAGATCCTCCAAGTAATCCCCAAATCTGACGAAGCTTGGGATAAAGTAGACCGCTTTGCAGGCGCTCATGATGTCCCAGACCGCATTAAAATCCCCATAAGAAGTAGATCGATAAGACCCAAATTCCTCAAATCTAACGGAGGCGAGCGAGCAATGTGATCACACAAACCATGAGTAAAACTAACATGGAAAACCATAGAACCAAATTGAACTTGCGAGCAATACATTGAGTAGAAGACCAAACTGATTAAGGCGATACTAGCATCACAAAAACCCAATGCCTGGGCGTCCATTTGCCCTAAGCTCGATCCACGAATCTCAATCCCAAACTACTTCAATAAGAATCCGAGATCGATGAAATGTCCACTTTAGGCTCACAAATAGCCAAAATGGAAGGTGTGTGTTTTTGACATAACGCCTTAGAACATTACGAGAAGCGATATCCCCAATCCAGCCGGATGTTCAAAGGATGCAATTCATTGAGATGGTGGGGGTGGCGCCTGTGTTGACCGCACGCAGTAAAGACCGGAGTGTGGTCAACTGTAGAATCGATGACTACGAGTTGGCCACGTCATCGCATAATCATCCCATCTCTTTGAAGCTGCATAGTCGAACTCATTCAACTCAGGCGTCTGATTCAAAAAGTGATGTCATGAATTGCTAGTGATGGACCTTTAGTAACACTCGGATTAATCGGATTTAGCGAGATCTAGTGAGCTATCGGCGAGCATGACTCGAGCTCCTGATAGGCTTCTCCAACGATCTTTGAACCGTAAGAGGCAAAATAGTGGAAATGGGGCGGTGTTGGAGGTAGAGGCCTTGGGGACCTGTTCCACTTGTCTTTGGGTAATCAGACCGAGAGTCTGACGATTGATCGGGTTGTCATCGAAGCGAGGGCCTCAAAAGTGTTACTCGTATGTATATCCTAAGGGCAAGTGACTATTGCAGTGCGGGATCTTGCTCGCATAAGCCGAACCGTATTTACCATTGAGTCATCAACGGTCTTGCCCTTGTCTGCTGCAGACAAACTTTTACGGACCCTGAACGACCCGTTGCCGAGTTTTGGCGTGTCGCGGATCTGCGCGGGATTTCCTTGTCCGTGGTTGTGTTACGATGTCGTAATCTGACAAAAGCCTTGAATGTCCTTCCGTAATACTACACTTGAACAAAATTCCGGTAATTTCTCGTAACTCAATGGTTTCGACAGATGAAATGCCCCAAATAACCATCAAGTGATCGATGATCAATTTGTATCGGGTTCCCAATCGCACTAGCGATCCCAAGATGGTATTAGGATCGATATTCCAAACCGAGCTCGAAAATTGAGACCCAAACAACACTTTACAGCGTGTGTACCTTGTATGGATTGAAATCCGGGACCCATGGAGAGAGCCGAATAGTTCCCGGACTAAGCGCCCAATTAATCGTTGTTGAGCTCGAGCACTGGTCCTACGCATTAAAAACTTGACACGAAAAATCCGCTTACCCTGGGGATTAGTTTCCAATCATTTTTTTGAATAATGCGAAATATTATAAAAAACGAAAATAGAGTTGTTCGATCACAATTCCCCATAATTGAGATAGGCGTTTATGCAAAAGCATCGTCGCCCATGGTTTGTTGCCCTTGCCTAAAATCACCCTTCCAATCAATGAATAAGAAAATTCGTGAGGCGTTTTTTCAATAAATGCGAGAATATATATAAAAAAGAAAAAGATTCGTCACGATCCGCAGTGATCGAGGTAACCAAAGGAAAGCACGAAACAAAGTCAAAAATAATAACGAAATGGTCACAAGGCCGACGGATGGTGAATGGTTGGGGCCTCGTTAAAACCTTCCAAAGTAAAACCCACCCTTATGGTAAAAACCCTTGGAAGGAAAAAGAGTCCCCCATGAGAAAAAGACGTCCAAAATGGTAGAAGAAACCTGAAGCCGAGACGCACTAACTAACAAACCTATAGTTAGATTGACCAACATAATCCTGAGTAATGAGACGAGACAATGCCGCATGGGGACCCCCACCACATTGCATCGTGTGTTGTCTTCTAAGAATATCCGCTTTGCCCGGTTGCCTTTAAACATTTTCATAGATAGTAATGGAATAATAATCTCCCTTTCTAACCTATTTAGGGATAGGATGGGATTTACCGAAACAACATGCGAAAATATGGTGAAATTACCTTGGGCTACATAGTAGGATCCATCTCATGGTTAGTACACGAAACCATTTTAGCAAAAGAGTGGCCAAAATTGGATTGAGCATTGGTGTTATGAGCGAATGTCGGGGATTTGATTCATACGGATGTCGTTGGGGGAGAGATTCCGGCAATTCGGGAGGGGGTCCTTAGTGGCGGAGCTTCCCGCCCGGTTGAGGAGCATTCGTGGATGGGCTTCCAGGAGGAATGCCCTGAGGATGGGAGATCACCCCCCTGGGAGGGGACCACTCTAGGAGACAGAGTGGCCACCGGCCCCTCATTGGAGCACTTGGAGGGGCCGGCCCCCAATGGTGAAGGGCAGCCATGGGGTAAAGGTTGTCGGCCCAGAAACATGTGATGGGGTGCCCCGTGAACTATCATCCATAAGCCGGAAAGACAAGGTGAAGGGGTCGACCACCTGGTTGTTGTTATTGTCGTCGAAGAAAGAACCGGAGGAGTTTGGGATTTGGGCGGGAGAAAATTCCATGTCACTCCACGATGGACCCGTAGCATGTGGGATTCCGATGCGGGAGTGGGCTGCTACGCGTTGGAAGACGCTGCGTGCGCTAAAACACGCTGTTGCGAGAAGAAGATGCTTTTAGGAGGATGATGTACAAGCGTCTCCATTCTGTCCCAGAAATAATCTGCTGAGAATTCGCTGTTCAGCGCCACCGAAACCTACAACTCCGACATGCAATATGAATCGGAGACGATGGGTTGATTTGGTAACGTGCAAGGGGGACGAAAAGAGATGGAAATATTCTGGTGTTTTCGAGACAAATTATAGGAATAGTTGGAAGTTAAACCATGGAATGTGTTCATCTCCATGGCATGCAAAAAAAATCCGGCGGTCCTCAACGGAGAAGACGGCACCGGTGATGGGCAAGGATGAACAATCGGGCATTAGGGTTTTCTTATCCCTCAAAACATGTTTTTCTTCCGAGAGATTATGATATAGAAGAAAGAAAACTCAATTATGTGTGATAACACAAGCGCCATTGCAATTACTCGAATCGATGTGCACTCAAGAACAAGCGAGAATGATGTCGAGATATCATTTTATAAGCGATCATGTTGAAAACAAAGACATCACATTGGAATACATATCAACGATAAGTAGTTAGCTTTATATATTCACAAAGCTATTATGTGGATCAAGATTTGAAGAGCTTAAGAATAAGCTTGGATTGATTGAGCTGAGTTAGGAAGCTCATAAGACTTATTCAACGAGGGTTGCGAAAGAAAATGGATTTGAGAAGAGTTTCACTTAACGACCAGTGAAAGAGCATAGATGGCTAGTCACCTGTATCGAGTTAGCTGCATAGCCGAGTGGTTATTCAGTCAAGAGAGAAGTAGAGTCAAGTCATAAATGAAGATAGTTGAGTCATTTATGAGCTAAGTGACAAAAGGCATTCATTTTTAACGGAATGTTTTTAGGCTTAATCGTCGGCATAATAAGTGATGTCGATAAAAAGCACGAGCCAATTTACCCATGATTGGATATAAATAATCTTTTTGCATTTAATGGGGGGAAATTAATGCAGTTTTCAAAATGTGATCTCAACCATTGATTAGTTTTTACCTTTTTGAATTCTAAAAACCGTCCTTTCTTGTCCCATATATAAAGAAATTCAATTTTATCTCTCCTTACACTTACAATCTTTCTCTCAAAGCATACTAAAGCTTTTTCTCTCTGCAGAAACAAAGTTCAAACCCTAGTTCTTTTCTTCATTCAAATCTCAATCTCAAAACAGAAATGGCACCTACGTACGACTATGCTAAGCTCGCTGAGAAGATCTACATCGACTTTACTTTGTGGATTTGAAGGCCTTGTCAAACAAGGCATTGACAAGGAATTAGCCAAGATTACGACAAAACTTGAGAAGCGGGCCTCAAACAGTTTCTTACCATGGAGGTTTCTCACACCTACCGGAAATCGGAAGGTAGACATACTAAGCAAAAGATCGCACTCGGAGACTTGGTGGGGTGTTCCGCCAGCGGACATCGTGCCTTTTTTCACAGGTGACTTTGTTGGTCAGATCAATTATAGGTTTGTTAGTTAATGCATCAAAGTATCCTTGCTATATCGTTTTGGACGCTTTCTTCTTTATGGGGGGTACTCTTTTTCCTACCAAGGGTTTTTGCCACAAGGGTGGGTTTTACCTTGGGAGGTTTAACGAGGCCCCAACCATTCATCCATCTGGTCGGCTTGTGACCATTGTGATCGGATAACTCTCTTTTTCATTATATATATATATTGAATTTATTCAGAAAAAGTTCTCTCACACCTACCTAGAAGAGGTTGCACTATACTACATGAATCTGAAGTTCACAATGGTGAGATTCGGTCATCAGTCAACCACAAGTCATTCAAGTTGAAGGCTTCTGACCTTGCTGAACATTGTTATCTCCCTTCCAGTGGGCTGAAGGAGATAACTGAGAAGGACATATATTTGGCTTTACGCACGGAAGGAGATAGCCAAACACAGAAAATATAAAAAAGTGAAATTTGACAACACAAACCCTATATACCTGTACACATTTTTTTTCCTGTGACATTTTAACAACGCACAAGCAATATCACTTTACTTGTAAGAAAATGACAACCCATATCCACAAGCAAAGAGGTTACAAACCCTATTTTAAACACAACAGACATACATCTGATCAAACACATAACCCACATCACCCAGCTATTTACATGTACGTATTTATATAAGAGTTTTGGAAAGAGGGTACAACCCTAAACCAAAATATAATACAGGACCAAAAAGAGAAAGTGACCCATCAACCTAGCCCAACAGGTCGTCATCCATATCCATGATCCTCAAAACTTGAAGGAACTCCAACATTGCACAGTAAGCCAAAAGCTCAGGCATTCCTATGCTCACCGGCAATGTATGAACTACATGAGCTAAAACTCAGCAAGTAAAAATCATGCATGTCCAAAGAATAATGATGCTTTTCCAACATGTAATGCTAACATGTAAAATCCATGAATCAAATTACTTTATTCAAAATTATTTTCTTTCATTTGGGCCCCTGACCCAACTACTATGCACTGGAAAAGAGCTCTGCACACCGCAATAATCAAATGGCCAATAATATCAGTATGGATCTACGTGTGGACCATCCTCCCGCGGCCCACCAAGGGTCCCTACTTGCATCCCTTGTGTCCGCCAAGTATCCCACCATGCGAGCCACATATAGGTACTCACGGATGGACCATCCTCCTGTGACCCACCAAGAGCCCATCTCTATCTAGCTCTGTGTTCACCGGGAAGTATCCCATCTGCTATACCTAAACATATATCATAAGCACGCCCAGCGTGCACCGGTTACCTAGCATTGGTCAACAAACAACCATTTTCTTCAAAAAATATTTTTCGTGCATCGAACATCCTCTTGTAATATGCATGCACATGCGAATCTTGTGAATGACATGTTCAATGGCTCACCAAGCACCATATTGCAACATCATACAAGCGATTATGCAACATATATATCCACATATATTCAACAAGATACCACAATCACATATAATACGATCAATTCAAACAATACTATGTTCATGCATTACGATTGTAGATGGATTTTTACTTACCTTGCACTTGAGTTTCACCTCACTTATAGGTATGCTACAATAACTCTTTGACCTAGGTGTACAACAATCTGTCAAGAACATAGGATATCAATTTCATTCCTAAATTAGTAAATTTAATATAACGAATCTTGTGGAGACCATTAGAACTTAAATAATTAGTTGACAATACCACAAGCTGATGGATATGGTAGCTAAATGCGTGGATATGAAATTTAGATCGTTCAATCGACTCTCTCGAACTAAGGTGATTGTCATGGCGGCGATCATGGAGGAGAAGCAAGTCAACCTGGGCCGAGTTCATTTTGGCAAGCTATGCGAGAATGTATTGAACATGTCTATTGGAGAAGATGGCGATTTGAAGCTCGCTAGGTTATGACCTAGTCTTAGGCCACTTGATGGAGAAGAAAGGTGTTCCTCTCAGGAATGGGAAACCCTTCCATGCAAATAAGAAGATGTTTAGGGCGAACCTATCTGGTGCCCAAAAGTAGGCTCATGCAAAGAAGACAACTACAAACAAGGGGGAATCAGCTGAACATGTCCCCGTGGATACAGGTGCTTCGGCCAAGGTCCCCTCACCTAAACCTGCACCTATCCCCACAACCAAGAAAGCACCTGCCCCCGCAGCCAAGAAGGCCCTTGCTCCTTCTCCCTCTCTGTTGTAAGCAAGAAAAGGTCAATTGCCTCGGAAGCCAGGCTATAGCAGAAAGTTGAAGTCGGGAGAGACAACTTTTCTGATTGTAGAGCCGGATCATGTGGAACTGATGTTCCATTAAAAGGAAAACCAGAAAGAAGAAGTGGTGAAAGCTGTCTAACTAAGGCTGTTGAGCGGTGAGTGCAGGACAACTAAAGATGTTGA
Organism: Rehmannia glutinosa; assembly: GCA_016081115.2. Taxonomy (NCBI): domain Eukaryota; kingdom Viridiplantae; phylum Streptophyta; class Magnoliopsida; order Lamiales; family Orobanchaceae; genus Rehmannia; species Rehmannia glutinosa. The sequence goes on from CM071930.1 coordinate 37,722,975, forward strand.
GAAGGTTCTGCGAGAATGAGCAACACATTTCGAAAAAAAAGAAAGTGGTGTGGAAGCCAGCGATCCACAAGAGGCAGGATGTCGGGCAAACAAGCGGGAATCGGGCTAACACAATGACAAAGGCAATAAAGAATTAGATGCACAATCCCCTCAGACCGATGCCATTATTTCTAAGGAAGGCAAGGCTGCTGAAGAGCCTCTGCAGTAGGATGATGAAGATTATGATGATCTACAAATACTGTCTCCTGCTTGCCCTGACATATAAGAAAGGCTACGGATCTGGAGAGCCTAGAAGCTGAGTTTGGCCAGGGCTCAATTCGAAAGTTCCAAATTCATTGAAGAGGAGGAAGAACTCCAAAGCTTTCTAGGGAACAGTGCTTTTAGCTCTGCTCTCAATCCAGATTTTTGCATGATGATCCATTGTGAGAAAAAGGATGAGGAGAAAGCTAAGGAGAAAGCAAAAGCCAAGGCGGTTGAGGAGTCCAAAAAGCCTCACACTTGCGCTTTCACTGAAGCTCCTGAAAGTGCGTTCTGACCCGGCCACCAAGCGGATGTGATGATGTAGAAGATTTGAAGTCTCTAATCTGTTGAGAAGCTGAGCTAAAGCAAGCATTAAGAGAGTCCAAGGAGCTGCATGATGAAACATTGCGAAGGGGCCCTGGAGAGTCTTCATCCATGCAAATCTCTCCTTCCCGAGACATTTTAGGAATGGTGAGGACTTTTAATGCTTCAACCTCACCAGTGCACTCCGAAGGACCCAACCAGGAAATTGGCGATGAAGCTAAGACAGGAGAAGTAGAGGCAACTTAGGTGAGCCAACCCACGAGATAGTTGTTGAGACAAGCGCCCAATCAGGAACACTCAAAGGGAACAACAATTGAGTCTCTAGTGTCCAGTGATCCCACTGATCGTGATTCAACTGGTGCACCAGCTAAGGGGGAAACTGCACAAACCACAGCCAGGTCGGAGGAGGCTGCGGGAGACTTCACCAATTTGAAGTTAGGAGGCTATGGGGAGACTGAACCAGAATAGTTGAGTGGGATTGACGAGGCTCAGATGGTTAAAACTGTCTCAACTGAAATTCCAAGCTATGACTGCGAGCCATGGACGTTATTCTTTGCTGTGTCGAGGCAAAGGATGGATAGGAGACCAAGGCAGTTAAGACTACTGGTCTTGAAAGTGTAATCCAAGAGGTTGAGACCTCGAAGGATGCCACTGTTCAAGACCCCAATGCAGCTTTATCTGTAGAAGAGAATGTCCAAGACCCCAATGCAGCTGAGACTGCAAAAGGGAATGTAGAAGGCCCTACAGTGGTTGAGACTGTTGTTGAGGGTAATGAAGGCCCAAAGGAGGTTGAGACTTTTTTGGGTGAAGGTGCTGAAGAGACAGGAAAAATGCCTGCTTCTCAACCAGAGTCAACTGAAATGGAAGAAATCAGTGTGCTGCGCATGACTCTAAGGAAAATGTCTCTATGGAATTCCTTGACACAGATGATGAAGATGAGTCCGCTCCCAAAGAAAAAAACAGTCGAGGACCCAAAAATTGAGGAGGATGTAGCAAAAATGAGAAATACAAGCAAGAAAGCTGCTCTCGTGAAATTTGTCTTGGTTGATGGCCGGTCCCCAATGGTGCCATCACCAGCCCATGACACTGTTGAGGCAGCTGAGGCACCGGTTACTCAAAAGAAAACACCAACTAAGTCCAATGAAGCTGTTAAGATAGCTAAGGATCGATCGACATCACGAGGCTAACACAATGCATTGCCGATGATCTTTGAAACAAATGAGGCACATAGAGCTGGCTTGACCTCAAGGGCAAGGAAAGGCTCTGAAGGAGGAGTGGGAGAAATTCCTCTTGTCCCAAATGATTTATTCTCAGACTACTTCCCATTTGTAGTTGAGGTACCCCTCGAAGCCGAATGTGCCAAGTACACCGTGGAAATCCACCCTGAAGAATTTGAAGCTCTAGATGATTTATGTGTTGGGTTGTTTGGATTTGATTTCTATGCGATATGGCGGAAGAAGCGATCACCGACCCGATTAAAAGCCTTCAAGGCTATCTGCTTAAAAATTGAAAACATGGAAAAAGGTTTTTTTGCTCTAAACCAACGGCTAGACAATCACTATGCCATGATCTATGGAGATATTTGCGGAACAGTTCAAAGGATCAGGTAATGGACATCTCAGACAAAGGCACAAAGAAGGGAACAAGTCAGCTACTTCAAATCCCTATTCGCAAAGTTGGTGATTTGGAGTGCTGAAACTTTTCATTTTGAGCAGAGGCATAGGGATTACATTTTCATAATAGACCAGGCTCACAAAATCGATATGGAGTTACTAAGGGCTCAACATAAGCAAGACCTTCAAAAGACTGAAGCTAATCTGCGCACAAAAATGATGGTTATGAAAGCTGAAATGAAAATCATGAGTGTAGAAATGAAGGCTCTGCGATCGAAACACAGAACAACTCACTCCACAACCCACGAAAAACTGGATCTTATTCTATCCACATCTTCTCATAAATCTCTCCTTGGTGATGATGCAAAAATGGGGAAGATAGTAAGGGGGAAGGAAATGGAATTAAGGGGGAAGGATCCCTTAAGAAGACCCCCTTGAAGATTGTTCTTGAAAAACCCATTGGCTTAGCTACTAGCTCTCTCCTATCCTGCCAAAAGAGCTGTCAGCTGAAGAGAAAGTTGAGTTAGCTGCTACGAAGATCAGAGAAGCCATCGAAGCTGATTTCGCAAAGTTGATGAAGGGGCAGCATGGTCGAATAGAAGGATTGAAAGCCAAGTTCGATGGTCCCCCAATAGGGTTACTTAAAGACTCTCCAGCAGTAAAGCTCCCTCAAGAACTTGCTCATGCTCCTGATACAGGATTTGAGCCAAGATCGCTAGAGGAATTCCAGACGCTCAAATTTCAAATTTGTACTCGGAAGTAGGCTTGGGATTTGTACTGGGAAAATATTTGGAACTATGTCGATTAGCCAAGAAGCAGCAGACTCAGGGAAGCAGTCAGCAGACTTTAAGGGCTCAACCTGTATATTACACTCCCAGAGGAGGTGCGACTCTAGAAGAGGAAGGGGAAAGAATTGGTGGAAGAGCGGAGGCACTCCACCAACAAGGCTGAAAATGTTACATATATTAATCCCCGAGGAAGAAAGACCTGTTATCTTGGGTTGATACTATGAACTGGAAAATAGAGAAATTGCAAAGAAGAACGCTAAAGCGGTAAGAGGCAAGAAAAAGAAAATAGAAGGCTGGATTGTGAATGGGAAAAGAGGCAAAGAAGAGAAGACCCATTTGTGAAACGAGCCTATGAAAAGAAGAAGAGGAAGAAGAAGAGAAAGAAAAGGAACGGAGATGAAGATAGAAGAAGAGCACAAGAAGATGAGAGAAGAAAGAAATAGCGGAGCGTTGAAGATGTGGAGACACCTTCAAGTTGTATTTTTACTTCATAAATACACATAAATTTGTAAGTACTTTGTATTCTTTCTTATTGTACTATGTTTTTTTTAAAAGCAGCCAAAACTATGAATACGATGTGGATCAACAAATACAACAAATTTGTTCTTTACCATATTTGCTGGAAAAGCATTCACACTTGATCTCACAAAGATTTAAGTATTGCGCCAGCGAAAAACAGTGGATGTTAACTCAAAAGTTCAATATCGATCTCATGTACCTAAAAGTGTGCATAGTTGCAACAACTCATTTCACCGTCCTCCTATCTCTGTCTCTCTCGTGCATCTTTTCTCTGTCGTGATCATCTCTCTCCCTGCTGCCACTCTTCTCACGATCCCTTCCTCTATCGCTTTCAAAATCGTGTGCTCTTTCCCTATCACGTCGTCTTTCTCTGTCCATGTTCGCATCGCTGTCTCTCTCTCTCTCTGTCTCGGCTTAATTTCCGTTGTGGGCTTTCACTTCTGCTTTCGCTACGACGACGCTTCTTTAGAGGTTCTCGTGAATCATCTCGCACGTCCCTCCTCTCTGAAGATGATGGCTTTCTTCCAGAAGCATTTGCATTTGAATCCAGTAAACCATATTCAGCTTGCAGCCGGCTCCTATGGATGGCAACTTTTCTCTCAATTTCCTCGGAACTTTTTATCCCTAGTTCTTCATGAGATTCGCGGTATTCCATCAAAGCAACCTCAAGACGCCTCATCTTTTGCCTCTGTTCTTCATTCATTCCACCATCAAGATGTGCTGAATTACTGGCATCGGTAGTAAGCTCCACTTCCTCAGTATTGTTGCGACCATCACCTGCATTTTCACTACCAGAAGATGAATAAGTTAACCCCAACTCCCTTGCACTTCTATCATTTTCCGCATCACTTTCATCATCCTCCCTAGCCCACTTAGAAGATGGGAGAATGGATTCATTTTTCCCTTCACTATCGTTTAGGTCGGTTGTAAGGTAAGATTTGCTTGGGGCAAAAATCACGATCCTCTCCCTATTGACCGCATATCGTCCTCCTTATAACTACCTTTTCCCAATATTCGCCCTTGATCCATTTCAAAATTAACCTCCTTCCTGCCACTTGGGTATCTACCCGAGCTTGACCGGCTATGTGCGACTTTAATTCATCATCTAGTTCATAACCCCTCTGTTTTCCGCCTCTTCCGGATAAAGTAGCCGTGCTACCATCATTTCTCTTCCACCAACCAGAGATAACCCATTTGTATGCGCAACGTCTTTCGATTGATGAGGGCAAATTCAACAGCTCCTTCATGGCGCTCCTTTCCCAATTGCTAATGCGGCATCACGGTTAATCTTATCCCCGCCAACCGTGTATGCAGTAGAATTAGACTTCCTCTCCAGCTCGGGGCATCACCACATATAGAATGGAAAGGGTTACAGGAGTTACTAGATCGAAGAAAGGTAGCTCGCAAACCATTCACGTATGCATCCGAAAAATAAAAACCAGTCGGCCCATACTTGAAGAACTTTCAAAACACGTTCCTTTAGGGCTTCAAATGTGATTCGTCCGATTACACTACGATATAAGTCATTAAAGCTTTCCATTATGTCGGCAAAGTTGCTTGAATTTAGTACGATTAGCAGATGCATTTTTCACAGGAGCACTGCTATTGTGAAGGATGTCTGAGACAAGCATGAGTCTTGCAACTTTTGTGGGAATTGGAGTTTCTTTAAGAGTCAAGGACTCAGTTAACACTTCAACCACCTCTCCTACAGCATCAGCATTATCCAGTGCGAACCCCATGGCTTCTTTAATCTGGCTTCTTTCTAATGTTAATGCACGCATATCCTCAAATTCGTCTCTTTGGGCATCCGTTAATGTCTGCTCCACCTCCACACGTTTGCTTTTCCCAGCAGCATAAGTGCTCCCAGCTTCTTTTTCATGGTCCGGACCTTTTGCTGTTGGTAACGGTGGTGGTATCCATCTTCCACTGCCGGTGATCATGATGAAAGGCTCCATTCGCCATCTGAAGAGTATCACCCTGAGCAAATGAATAGAGCCTCCAAACATAGTAAGTATGTTCCTTTGAACCAAGCTCAAATAAAAAATTGAACAAAGGATTTCCGCGGCCTCGTTCCATTATTGCTTGTTCAAAAGCACAACCCCCATCAAGAACATAGAGAGCCATTGTATCAATAACATGTTGAAGATGATTGTCATCGGGAGGAACAACACTAATATCCGGTACATTTGGAGTAAGTACCAACTCAGGAGTTAAGGCTTGGAATGGAGGTTCTTTGGGGACGAGAAGGTCCCGGACAAAATGACGATCGCACCATCCTTGCTCCCGATGGCCATATGTCTAGGTGGTGGAGCGGGAAGTGCTTGTGATGGAAGAGAAACAGTTTACCCCACCCGATCTTCAACTCATATTCATAGACCACAACTCCTTGCATTTCATCCTTTGCAGCTTGAGCATCAGCTCTATTCATGAATGCCACAAAAGCCACAATTCCTTTGCCGTCTCCGTTGCTCTTCCGTCCTTGGCCACATAATTTTTACACTAGCAGTAGGTCCAAACCTTCCAAAAGTCCGTAAAATAAAATTCTCATCGACCTGAGGTGATAAGTTTCCCACGTAAAGATTTGTGGTTTGTGGGTCTCCATCATCAAATGATCCAGGTCTTCCCATTGGATCAAATTCATCTGGCAGCTCATCAAAATGGCTAGATGGCGCAGAAATATCACCCTGACGTGTATCACGCCAATTTTCACCACGCTCTTGATTCCGTCTCTCTCTCAGCTCCTGTTCATGCTTCAACTCCTCCATAAAACGATCAATATCCTGTGACTTTCCTTTTTCTTTCTCCTTTAGCTTCTCCTCTTTTTTCTTTTCGTATTCTTTACTTTTTGTTGCCATTGGAGGTGGGATGAAAGATGGTACATACCTACTCCCTTTCTTTAAACCAGAACCCTCATCTTTGGAATTTCCACCTTTGGAGTCATTCTTCAGCTTATCATTAGGGTTTATGGTTCCACCTCTGACAAAAGTCTTCGACCCTGGAGTATCATCCACCGAAAAGGATTCTACAAATTCTTGATATAATCGCGCATTTCATCCTCGGCCCTCTTTTTCTTCGCCTCTTCCTCTTCTCTGTGCTTCCGAAATGGTGTCTTACGTGCACTCATATTCCGGATAGAAAATCGATTTTCTACAGGATTGCAGAAGCTGAAACTTTGGTTTCTTGGTTCCTCTGGAGGTGAATGGATGGATGAGATTAGAAATAAATTCGATGAATTTAGAGTGTGCTAAGCCAAACACAAGAACGAGGAGAGGGTAGGCCGGGACTCTTCTTGATTTACCTAAATCCGGTTGGGCCCGACCATATAAAAGACCCCAAACACGTAAACTTTGTTTTGTGCTTCCTTTTTTATTGTACTATGTAAAGCTTTGTAAAGTGCAAGAATGACATGTTCAACAAAATGACATATTCAGAGTCTTATTCTTTTTGAATAAGTGTGATATATATATATATATATATATATATATAAATGAAAAAGAGTATTCCTGATCACAGGCTGATCAGGTAGCCAAAACAAAGCCTGTAAATAATGTCAAACACCAAACAAAATGGTCACAAGCCGACCAACTGGCTTAATGGTTGGGGCCTCGTTAAAACCTTCCAAGGTAAAACCCACTTTAATATCCCGATTTTTTTTAAAAATAAATGATAATTGGAACACTTAAATATTAATATTATTGTTATCTTTATTAGACTAATAATTATCAATAATATTATGTGTATCATTTCTTAATAAAATTATATACATGTTAGATTTATTATGTTTTTATCATTATCTTTATTATGATAATTGCCAATATTATAATTAATATTTAACTTAGAGGTTTATATAGGGGTTATTTGGCCTTTTAGGGGACAAATTAGGGGCTAGTATTTTTAGGGGCTAAATTTAAGTTCAGGGGGTAGGATTACTTAGTATATATATGTATACCTTCATACACAACTTTTACACCAAATCTCAAATAATTATAAGGTATTTATATTTTTCTACTTATTATTCATGTTTCCTATGTATATATATATATAATTTCCAATTCACAAGCCTTCTTTCAACATTTTATTTTTACAAATTATTTCATTAATTATTTCAATTTATTAAAATCACATATTAATTATATATATTTATTTAACGTAGAAAACGAAGGGGTCGAGGACTTGGACTTTATTGTTTATCTTCTACATCGAATATCTGTGATTAAAGGTAGGGATTTCCATATTATTTGTCTTTATTTAATGTTTCATGATTGTACTTCATTGATTACAATATATGTCAAGAGGAAATAAATTCATATAAGCTAGGGGCTATGAAAAGGGTCCGGGATCAAACGTATCTTCGGGGTGAACCCGCAATGCTATATGCAGGAACATGCCAGTCAGACTGTCAGAGGAAAAAGAGGAAGTTAAAGAATTTATTGTTGTAATTATGTGAATGCTTTTCATGTTATATTAAATATTGACAAATATATCCCTACTGGGCGAGATGAAGCTCACCCCTATTATTATCATGACTTTCAGGTTGAGGAATCCGGTTGAAGATATGATGTTGTGGATGGTGGAATAAATCATGCTATATTTTAAATAATTATGATCAGACTAAATTTTAGATTTATGTCTTTAATTTTTTCCGGTTTATGCTTGGAACAATTGTTGGATATTTTAATTTGGAAGATGTAATATTATTATTATTGTTATTATTATTATTATTATTATTATTACTACTACTATTATTATTACTATTATTTTTAATTTCATAAAATTGGGTCGTTACACCCACCCTTGTGGGAAAAACCCTTGGAAGGAAAAAGAGTACCCCCCAGGAAAAAAAGGCGCCTAAAATGGGAAAAGAAACCTGAAGCGGTGGCGCACTAAGTAACAAACCTATAGTTGAATTGGCCAACATAGTCATCAGTGAGGTAGTCAAGGAGCTCTGTGGGCGGGACGCCCCACCATGTGCCGCACGCCATCTTCTTGCTCAGCAAGTCCGCAACCCGATTGCCTTCCCGAAAGATATGAGAGACAACAAGATCAATACCTCTGAGCAGATGCAGGGTTTGGCGCCAATGACTAATATGGCGCCATGGGACCTCCATTGTCTCTTCTCCAGTAGGTTCACCACGTACATCGAGTCCGATTTCAGCCATAGTTGCGTCCAACCTTTCGCAAAGGCTTATTGAATTGCCCACATTGCGGCGACCAATTCAGCTTTAAACGCATACCCAGAACCACAATGATGGACAAAACATCCTCGAAAGAAACCTCTATAGTTCCGGAAGACTCCGAAGCTGTGAGGCTGCTCGGCGCCCCTAAAGCGCTGCCATCCATGTTAACCTTGATCCAACCCGGGAGGGGTTTTTACCACTGAACCTCCACAATCTTCGGAGCGTGTCTAGGCCGTCCAAGAACCCCATCTAACTTCCGGGCACCGGGGGCGAATAGGATTATAAGCTGCCTTCGAGGTGATCGAGCCATCATCCGAGTTCAACCAAACTCGGGTATCTCGGGACTCTGGCGTAATCGGCACACGAACAATGGCTCAAACGAGCTCCAGATAGGCCTCTACAAAAGGGAGGTTTTTGATAGAATGATCAAATATATAAAAATGAAAAGAAGATGCTGCTTACAAGCCAAGCAACTAGCATAAACCAAAATCGTAATAGCACAAGGTTCGACAACTAGTCAAAACAAAAGAGTCCCTTAGAAACTGCTTACAAGCCAAGCAGATAGCCAAAATTGGGGCCTCGTTAAAACCTATCAAAGTAAAACCCAGAGGGAAAAACCTTTGATAGGAAAAAGGGTACCCCAAAACTATGCAAAACGAAACGAAATTTGTCCGCTACTGTCTTCATGCAACTCTATGGAGATCGACTCAGGAATCGTATGGGACCAATCTAAGGGAACGTCCATCTTAGAAAGTTTATCCGCTACTTTTGATACGGATTCTACGAAGGACCCATTGAATATATCGATTCAAGAACCCAACGTATACAAGTAGGCAGCGGATATTCCGGATCGATGATCTAGTTTGATCTTGCCTAGAGCTTTATAACCTTGACCCGTTGGCTATATGATCAACCAAGAACCTTGGTATGATGAACACCACAAGATATTGCTCAAGTATCTTGATAAGTTCTTAATTAATTGAAAACTCTACAAAGAGAATTTCAACTCACAAAGGCAAATGCCAATTTCAATATATCAATTAATTCTCCATTCTTACATGGGCTGCCATGCTTTTATAGTTACAATATGAAGCTTCAATGTTAATCCCGAATTGGCTTTTCATGGGATTTGAAGAGACATTCTTGACCCCTTTTTCTAGTCTTACAACATAGAAAATGACTCCCCCATGTGAAGAGACACTCTAGACCACCTTTACTAGACTTGGAAAATTATTACTAGACTAGACAACCTTTCTAGACTTGGAAAATGACTACTAGACTTACTTTATTGAATAATCATACTTGATTAACTTAACTAAGACACTTTGACTAACAAAATGCTGAAAATTGACCATTTAAGCAAAATGAAACATCACTCCTCTTGGGCTTGAGGTGTTGGACGAAAATCATGGCCCATAAACTCCAAATTAAGTCTTCAATTCAGTTCCATGCTTGAGCCCAACTTATTAGATGCATTATGGCCCAACAACTTGAATAACATTCATTACTTGGCCTTCTATTGAGCTCCCTTGCACATTTTCTTTAATTTCAAAAACAAAAGTCATCAAAGCTTGCTTAATTTGTTTAGCTCTTGCTCTTGTGATTGGCCCTCCATGAATCATCATCGGTTCTTTATTTCCTTGAGTTGTAACTGCAGGATGACCTTCATCATTCCCTTCTTCTTCGAAAGGATTCGTCCTCGAATCTGATTCTGCATTAAAAGGAGATAGATCAGACACATTAAAAGTAGCACTCACATTATACTCACTTGGAAGATCAATCTTGTAGGCATTGTCATTGATCTTTGCAATCACTTGAAATGGCCCATCACCCCTTGGTTGTAGCTTGGACTTTTGCTTTGTTGGAAACCTTTCTTTTCTCAAGTGCAGCCACACCCAATCTCCTGGTTCAAATATTACTTGCTTTCGACCCTTGTTGACTTGTTTAACATATCGCTCGGTTTGTTTCTCAATATTAAATTTCACCTTTTCATGCAACTTCTTTACCAATTACGCTTAGCTTTTCCATCAAGACTTGCTTGCTCTTCAACAGGATAGGAACAAGATCAAGTGGACTCAATGGATTAAATCCATAAATAATTTCAAAAGGAGTAAAGTTAGTAGTAGAATGCACACTCTATTATATGCAAACTCAACAAATGGCAAACAATCTTCCCAATTCTTTAAGTTCTTTTGAATCAAAGTTCAAGTAGTTGAGACAAAGTTCTATTTACTACTTGGTTTGCCCATCGGTTTGTGGGTGGCAAGTAGTAGAAAATAGAAGTTTAGTTCCCAATTTTCTCCATAACACACGCCAAAAGTGACTTAAAAATTTTGCATCTCTATCACTCACAATTGTTCTTGGAACTCCATGCAAACGCACAATTTCTCTAAAGAACAAATCAGCAACATGAGTAGCATCATCACTTTTATGACAAGGAATGAAATGTGCCATTTTAGAAAATCTATCAACAACCACAAACACGAGAATCTCTACCCTTACTTGTTCTAGGTAAACCCAAAACAAAGTCCATAGATATGTCCACCCAAGGTTCATTTGGAATAGGTAAAGGTTTATACATTCCATGAGGTTGTGATTTTGATTTAGCATGTTTACAAGTTATGCACTTTTCACAAATTCTCTCAACATCAACACGCATACAAGGCCAAAAGAAATGATCACGTAGGACTTCCAAGGTTTTATGCACACCAAAGTGTCCCATTAAACCTCCCCCATGTGCTTCTCTAACAAGTAACTCTCGAATAGAACATTTAGGGATGCAAAGTTTGTTTTCACGAAATAAGTATCCTTCATGTTTATAGAACTTTCCAAATGCAGCATGTTCACAAGCTATATAAATAGAAGAGAAATCAGAATCATTGTCATACATTTCCTTTATTGACTCAAAACCAAGAAGCTTAGAACTCAATGTAGTGATTAAGGCATGCCTCCGAGATAATGCATCAGATACAATGTTTTCTTTCCCCTTTTTATATTTAATCACGTAAGGAAATGATTCAATGAACTCCACCCATTTGATATGTCGCTTGTTCAACTTACCCAGGCTATGCCAATAAGAGTCTGAAATAGCCCAAATGTCCACCTTAGGTTCGCAAATATCCAAAATAGAAGGTTTATGCTTAAGACATAAAGCCTTAAGAACATTGCGAGATACAACGTTCCCAATCCCCCGGATGTTCTAGAAGATGCAATTCATTGAGATGGTGGGGGGTGGCGCCCGTGACGATCGCAGGGTGAATACAGGCGTGTGGTTCGGGGTAGAGTTTGACGAGTGAGGGTGTCCCATTTCATCTGCATATTCGGCCCATCTCTTGGTAGTTGCAAAGTTTTTTTTTTTTTTTTTTGATAAAGTGATCGGATATATAAAAAAAAAGATGGTCTTTGCTTACAAGCCAAGCAGCTAGCATAAACCAAAAGCGAAACGTCTCAATGTTCGAAGAATCGAAGAATCACAAGGCACTCAATGAAACTGCTTACAAGCCAAGCAGATAGCCAAAATTGGTAGTAGCAAAGTTCATCTCATGTGGTTCTGAATTCTCTGGTTCGATAGTTACTTCATGAATAGGGGGCAACGGTCCTGATGTGACTTTCTGGAGAATGCTATCTTTAGTTGGATCCAAGGAACTGTCCAGGAAAGCACGACTCAAAGCACGAATAGGCTTCCCCAAAGGATACTGAACCGTGATTGGCATAATGGTGGAGACTATTCCCACGTTGGAGGTGCTGGCCTTAGGAGATGATTCCCTAGCTGGATAATCGTCTTGAAAATCTACAGAGTCTTGATCCTGTGAATCGATTGTACCCACGACCTAAAAAGGTGTTACCAAGATGTATGTCCAAAGAGCAAATGACTATTTCGCGAGGCGGAGAACTCACGCGCATAGCTGGTCCCGTAGTTCCCATTGAGTCATCTACGGCCTTGCCCTTGTCCTACTGAACAGGACGATAAAACTTACAGACCCTGGAGCAGCGAAATATTGTCTTGGTCTGCCGAGTACCCGCGCCGTGAACGTCCCTGGGCGATGAAGCATGCCCTTCCGCAACTATATTACCCACATTGTTAAAACGACATGAAGCTATTGAATGTCTAATAACGCTTACACATCGAGCAAAACTCAGGGAGTTTTTCATAAGTGACTGAAACAAAAGAGCACTTTCCAGTGCGTTCAACCATAATGTGTTCCTCAGAACCCGAACAAAATGGCCCAAAGAACCATCCAAAGAATGCTGATCAATCTGTAATGGATTCCCAAGAGCACTGGCAATCCCCATGATGTTATTGGGGTCCCAGTATTCTAGACTGATTTCAAAAATGCGTACCCAAACGCTGGCCATCAAGTTTGTACCTTGTAAGGATTAAAGTCGTGGCACCCATGGAGACAGACGGATAGTACCAGGTTAAGCGTCCAATTATTGCGTTCTTGAGCCGAGAACGATCCTGCACATTAGACAATTTGACACAAAAAAATCCCTTTCCCAAGGGAATTAATTTCCAGTCATTCTTAATACCCCATAATTCAGATAGGAATTTATGCAAAAGCATGGTCGCCCATGGCTTACTACCTTTTCCCAAAAGAACCCGTCCAATTAAAGAGTATGAAATTTCAGCTAGACGTTGTTGGTAAACATTGTCATCAATTGTAATGGAGTAATAATCACCTTTACGAACCGGTTTTGGAATAGGCTGACTTGTACCAGCAACCCATGTGGAAAACAAGTTCGTGTTACCTGGGGCCTGAGGCGTGGAATCCAGATGGTTGGTACCTGCAACTATTTTAGCAAAAGAGTATCCAAAATTGGGTTAGCATTTGAAGTATGATCCAAATGTCGCAGGTTCGTTTCATGATCGGAAGTGGTTGGAGCAAGATATCCAAAGATTTCGTTGAGCATTAGCGAGAATGCGGATAGGATGTGGGCTGCGAGAGGAGGACCATGCGGATGGTTGACAGTGGACCAGGGGTCATCACTCCCCTGGGGGGGCGGCCTGGGATGAGGAGGTGGTTGTTGCCGGCCCCCCATAAGCTGAAGGGAGGGGGCCGACCCCCCATGGCTGGCAGCGGCCATGGGGGTAAAGGGTCGCCCCATCACAAGGCACTCATGATCAAGGGGAGCCGGGCCTGTTTGATGCGGCTGGAGGTGGATGGATGTGCGTGTGGAGGCTGCTGGCGATGGGGGGACCACGCCCGTAGGCCGCTGCGCATGGAGGCCTGGGAGCTTCACGGGGACCACGGTGGAGGTTGCTGCAGGTTGTTTGTTGGGGTGTTGTTGGAGTACGAGGTTGTTGGAGCCGGCTGCATGTATGTATGGGGCGGGACCACACCGGATGGGGAACTCGTCGAAGGGCGCCACTGCTCGTTGCTGGAGTTGCACGATAGGAAATTCCATGGCACACCGTAGAAGGAAAGACTTCCCGATGGCATGGATTTACCGTCGACAGAATCTGCTGAGCATTTGGAGTGAGCACGTGCATGGAATTGTTCAAAATTTGAGGTTAAACTGGAGAAGGCAAGTGACTCCGGCGAGGCCATGACCGGCGACGGCGCCGGAGGAGAAGGATTGGACGTCCAAACCGTACGCATGAGAGAGGGGATTATTTAGAGTCTCATTTGTCAGGCTTGTTATTCTCCTTCGATGGCGTCAAATGGTAACAGGCGGTGATTGGATCTCTTTGCGTCTGAGTCCGATAAAGGAACAACTATTCTATCGGTAACTCGCCGAAGAGACTCTGAGCTTGATGATTCAAAAACCCTCTTTAGATTTGGAGACTTGTACATGGAAATTGTTGTCGTGCTTAGCTTCAAACTTGTCTATTGAGGGGGTTGCGTAGGCATTAAGCATGAGTGCTAGTTACTGGTGGTCTCGCATATTTTTCGGGAAGGCAATCGTGTGGCAGACCTACTTAGCAAAAGAACGCACTCTGCGAAAAAAAGAATTCAACACCAAATACGCGTTCCTTAATTGATAAACCTCGGTTTGAAACCTTATTGATGAAATTAGAAAAATTCTCTCTCTAAAGAAAATGTCCGCCGGCATCCCACGTTTGGCATTCTCCGGCTGCTCCATGACGGAGCCGGCCTTTTACGGCTATACCTCAAACTTCACACCTCCTCCAAATCTTAAAAAATCTGACCGGCACCTCAGCCCAATTCAGCAGCGTGCTCTAAATTCAGCAGGGTCCCAGCAACACATCGCGTTGCACAACACTGGAGCTGCTCCGGTCGCAGCGGTAGGGCCTCTCCCTTCAACGATGATGACGTGTCATGTGGGATCCTCTACTTCATCCCCTTCGCACGTTGATGGGAGTAAGTTTCTGAGTTCTTATCCCCAAAAACCCTACAAGAATTTTGATGTCCATCCGTCCACCGTGCGCAACGGCAACCACCGCAGGTCTCTCTTTCATGTAATGGAATTCCGTTGAACTTTGTTCCCTCCAACAGCCTCCCACGTGCATCTTCTTCAATGGGCCCACCCGCAGGACTTGTCCCACCGTCTGCCTCCTTGCAGCGCAAGTCACCTTCTCCGACGCGCGTTGCACCCTTGGAAGCGGACAATATGGGGGCTACCCCCCTTCCTCCATGCATGCAACTTCTTATGGTGTGCCAACTATTACCTCCTTTGGTTCTTCTGGGGGGCCGGTGGATGCCACATTTTCTAGGCCAGCCCCCTCCCAAAGGGGTGATGTCCCCTGAGCCACAGTCTCCCATCCTCTGAGCAGCCCTCTTGCTTTCTCCCACCCAGAAGCTGTTTCCAAAGATGTCCCTCAGATTGCTGGAAGCTCTTCCGCAATGACATCCGATTATGATTCGAACCCTCGACATTCGGCTCATAATACTAATGCTAAGTCCAACTTTGGCCATACTTTTGCTAAAATTATTTCAGGTACTGCCCACTCTATGGATTCAAATCCATAGGCCCCAGGTAAATTCACCCCATTTTCACATATTGTTTCTAGTAAATCCCATACTATTCCTAAACCTGTTAGAAAAAGAGATTATTATTCTTTACTATCGATGAAAATGAGTATCAACAACACCTCGAATTTTCTTATTCTTTGATTGGAAGGGTTATTTTGGGAAAAGGCAACAAGCCATGGGTGACTATGCTATTGCATAAACGCCTATCAGAAATATGGGGTATTAAAAATGATTGGAAACTAATTCAGGATTAGGCTCAAGCTCAACTACATATTAATTGGGCATTTAATCCGGGAACTATTCGGCTTTCTCCATGGGTCCCGAATTTCAATCCATACAAGGTACACACGTTAGTGGCCAGTGTTTGGGTCATAATCTTTGAGCTCGGTTTGGAATATTGGGATCTTAATACCATCTTGGGTATCACCAGTGCGATTGGGAATCTGATACAAATTGACCAGCGATCGCTTGATGGTTCTCTGGGGCATTTCATCCGGGTGTTAGTGGAAATTGATCTGCCGGAACCATTGGAGGATCACATCATGGTGGAACGAGTTGGCCAGTGTTCATTTGTGTCAGTGAGTTATGAGAAGTTATCGGAATATTGTTCGAAGTGCAGTGTTACGGGACACTCGACGGCTTCTTGCCGTATTAATCCGGCGAGTAACCCAATCCCAAAAAGGCGCACATCTCCTGCCCAGGGACGTCCCAGAGCCTCAGCAACACGTCATAATTCAGAACATCGGGTCATTCTAGGGTCCATAAGGTTTACCGTCCTGTGCAGCAGGACAAGGTAAGGCCGTTGATGACTCAAAGGAAAATACGGGTTTGGCTATGCGAGCAGGATCCTCTACCTGCGCAATAGTCACTTGCCCTTCTGACATTCATAGGAGTAACACTTTTGAGGCTCTTACTTCAGATGATACCCCCGATAAACCATCAGCAGACTCTCAGACAGATAATCCATCAAGGGAACCGGTCCCCAAGGCCTCTACATCCAACACCGGCCCCATTTCCACTATTCTGCCTCTTACGGTTCAGTATCTATCGGGAAAGCCAATGCGAGCACTTAACCAGGCTTTTCGGGATAGCTCCCTAGATTCGGCTAAATCCAAATTACTCAAGAATGTTACTAAGGGTCCATCGCCAGCATTTCATGACATTACCATTGAACGCCTTGGGCGACCGAGTTAGATGTTGCGGCTTCAAAGCGATGGGTTGATTATGCGAGATGAAGTGGCCAATTCGCGATCGTCGGTTCTCGGCACACACCACACTTATGTTTTCACTGTGAGCTCATCACGGGCGCCACCCCCCCACCATCTCAATGAATTGCATCTTCTGGAACATCCGAGGGATTGGGAACATTGCATCTCGCAATGTTCTTAAGGCTTTATGTCAAAAGCATAAGCCTTCTATTTTGGCTGTTTGCGAGCCTAAGGTGGACATTTCGTCAATTTCGGACTCTTATTGGAATAGTTTGGGTTTGACCTTCATGGCTCAGAACTTTCGGGCGAATGGACGTGCGGATATTTGGGTCTTTTGTGATGCTTTATCGTATCGCCCTCAACCAGGTTTGGTCTTCTACTCAATGTATTGTTTTACAAGTTCAATTTGGTTCCATGGTTTTTCATGTTAGTTTTGCTCATGGTTTGTGTGACCATATTGCTCGTCGTGAGCTTTGGTTAGATTTGAGGAATTTGGGTCTTACTGATCTGCTGCTTATTGGGGATTTTAATGCGGTCTTGGGACATCATGAGCGCTTGGCAGTGGCATTTTATCCCAAGCCTCTTGCCAGGATTTCAGGGATTACTTGGAGGATCTTTGGTTTATTTGCGGTCTTGACTATGGGAATTCATATACTTGGTGCTCCCCACGAAGGCCTCTATCCCTCCTTCAGGCTAAGTTGGACAGAGACTTAGCAACTTGTCAATTTTTCTCTTTTTGGCAAGTTGTCAAGGGCTTAGTTCTTCCACGCATTGGATCCAATCACCACCCCATCTAGGTCTCTTATTCGTCCTCCCATCGCCAGAGGTCCATTTCCGTTTCATTTTTCGGGCGTATGTGGGTTTATCATAACACATTTCGCAATTTGGTTACCACTTCTTGGGCTGCTCCATGTGCCACGCCCAACCCTCTGTTGTGCATCATGTGGAAGCTTAAAAGGTTGCGGCAGGTTATTAAGGTCTGGAACAGAGATGTTTTTGGGGACGTTAATCGTAAGGTGGAGTATCAGATGTTTTCAGGCAGATATTGAGAATTTGGGCTATACAGCTGCTCGTCGGGACATGGAGATGGACGCCCAGAAGCTGCTTTCTCAGACTTTGCTATTACAATCTGAATTCCTTAAGCAAAAGGCTCGCACTACCTGGCTTAAGGATGGGGATCGTAATACGGTATTTTTCCATCGTCGTAGCCAGATTCGCAGTGGTCGCACGGGGATTCAGGACGACATTTACACTGAGGATACTACGGCTCTTGGGAATCACATTATTTCTTTTTACAAGAAGCTCTTCGCGGACACTGGGGGTACCGTCGCGGATTATACAATGGGTGATCAGGTTATTTCTCCCAGGGTTGGGGCGTCGGATAATGCTAGCTTGACAGCCATTCCTTCGGATACAGAGGTTAAGGAGGCGGTTTTTGATATGTATGCGGAATGAGTAATTTACTGTTCAAGATTATTACTAAGATATTGGCTACGCGGTTGGGTGCGATTATTGCTGCCTATTTATCCCCTATGCAGTTTGGGTTTATTCCAGGGAGGCAGGTTCACGATTGTATTGCCATGGTCTCTGCAGGGTGCAATGTCTTACATGGTCGGTCGGATTCGAATATGATCTTGAAAATTGATATCTATAAGGCGTTTGACACAGTGAAGTGGGACTTCTTATTACACGTTTTGCGCCGCATTGGTTTCTCGGAGGTTTTTATTCACTGGGTGGATGTTATTCTTCGATCGTCTAGAATATCAGTGCTTCTCAATGGGACACCGGTGGGGTACTTTCCCTATTTTAGAGGGGTCGGACAGGGTGATCCTTTATCCCCGTTACTGTTTCGCATCGCGGAGGAGGTACTTAGTAAATTTATTGCAGTAGTGGTTGATCAGAATCGAGTACATCCGTTCATGGCACCAAGACGAATTATCTTCCCATCGTCCATCTTATACGCAAATGATATTGTTATTATGTGTGGGGCTTCTTCAGCCAACGCTCGTATCCTTCTTCAGATTCTAAACCTTTATGCGGATATTTTGGGCCAAGCGTTCAATCCTCGGAAATCTAAAGTTTACTTTGGCTCCCGGGTCTCATCGTATACCGTGGGAGGGTGCAAACTATCATGGGGATCCAGCCCGGGATGTTTTCCACCATATATCTAGGCGCACCAATCTTCAAGGGTGCCCCTAAGGTTGCGGATCTACAGCCCGTCTTTGATAAGGTCATCCTCAAATTCAGAAGATGGAAAGGTTCTTCTCTTTCCCTTGCTGGTCGAGTTTGCCTGGTTAATTTGGTGATTACTAGTTCGTTTGTGCACATAATGATGGTTTACAAATGGCCCCGCACCTTGCTCAAGCAAATTGAAAGGGCCATGCGTAACTTTATTTGGACTGGGGATGTTAACTCTAAAGGTTAAGTGGTGGTTAACTTGACTCGTTCTTTGCACGCCCGGGCCGTAGGTGGCTTAAGCGTGAGGTCCATTATGGCAGCCAATTCTGCATTCCTGATGAAATTGGGTTTTTTTGAATAATATATATAAAAATGAAAAAGAGTAGTCCTGATCACAGGCTGATCAGGTAACCAAAGTAAAGTCTGGAAACAAAGACAGAAATAATAATGAAATGGTCACAAGCCGACCAGATGGCTGAATGGTTGGGGCCCCGTTAAAACCTTCCAAGGTAAAACCCACCCTTGTGGGAAAAACCCTTGGAAGGAAAAAAGAGTACCCCCATGAGGAACGCGTCCAAAGAGCGAAAGAAACCAGGAAGATGAGACGCACTAGTTAACAAACCTATAGTTAGATTGGCCAACATAATCCTGAGTAAGATACGAGATAATGGCCGCTGGAGGCACCCCCCACCATGTTGCCTCATGCGATGACTTGCTAAGAATATCCGCTGCCCAATTGCCTTCCCTAAAGATGTGCGAGACCACCAAATTCATCTGAGAAAGAAGGTGCAGGGTGTATCGCCACATGCTCAGGTGGCGCCAAGGAACCCCTATTGATCTCTTCCGCAGCAACTCCACCACATAGACCGAGTCCGACTCCAGCCATAGTTGATTCCAGCCCTTCGCAAAAGCATAATGAATGGCCCGCATGGCCGCTATTAACTCCACCTCGAATGCAAAACCCAAACCACATCGTTCCACAAAGCACCCACGAAAGAACCCTCTACAGTTACGAAAAACTCCGGAAGCTGTGAGATGCCCAGGAGCCCCCGTGGCGCTGTCGTCTGTGTTAACTTTGATCCATCCCGGCAAGGGTTTCTGCCAAGTAACCGACACAATCTTTAGGGTCTGTCTTGGGCGCCCAGGAACCCGAAATCTGTGGAGAATGAAAAGGTCCTGTTGATCATTATGCATGCAACCTCAGTCCAAGGAGGATGACTTAAGAATTAGAACACGAAGGCATAAGATGGCCGCCTCTAGTGTCCACTTCTTGTCATTGATGGTCAAGTCATTTCTGTTTTGCCAGATGAGCCAAATACCGAATAACACTGCAACTCGCCAAAGAAAGGCCACCTGCTCACTGAAATGAAAACTCATTAAACGCACCAAGAATTCATTAAAGCTATAAGCACTAAAATAATGGATATCAAAAGAATAAAAAATCCACTGCCAAAGGGCTCCTGCAAAAACACATGAGACAAACAAATATCAACAGATTCCGCGTCTGCACAACAAAGCACGCAAACCGAGGGGCCGGTGAAGGAACCCCACGGCCGCAGAACATCCCATACTGCAAGTCGACTATGGATGGCGTGCCATGCCACAATCGAACGTCTTTCCGGAGTGTGAGGTGACCAAATACAGAACCCCATTGAACCACAGGGGAGTGAGGGTGCAGATAGGTGTAAGCCGACTTCGAAGTGATAGTCCCATCCTCAGAATGTAGCCAAGCCAGCGTATCCGATGATGCCGGAGCGATGGGGACTCTAACAATATCCCGGACCATATCCAAATATGCCTCTATGAACGAGAAAGTGAAGTGCCAAGTCCCGTCATAAAAGTAATCCGAAATGCGATGCTGAAATAAATGTCTGTACTCCTGCGGAATACCAATCCTATCGGCAATGGTGTAACCCATCCAGTTGTCAACCAGAATAAAATACCGGAATTGCATCCAGGGATCCAGCGGCAGTCCTCTAAGAATCCCAAGATCCCAGGTCGAATCCCTCTCCAGATGGAAGAAGGGATGAACGACCGGCGTGGAGATCCATCTGAAGTCAAAAAGTGCTTTCTGAGGGTGTCGTAAACCAAAGAGTTTGAAGTCATAATCTTCCAACCCATCTTCATAAGGAAAGCATTGTTGGCAACAGCGATGGAGGGGACGCCCAAGCCTCCTTCCGCCCGGGGCATACAACAACAACTCCAGTTAACCACCACTGACCCTTTAGAGTTCACATTTCCAGTCCAGATGAAATTGCGCATGGCCTTTTCCATTTGCCGTAACAATGTTCTAGGCCACTTGTA
Source organism: Rehmannia glutinosa (assembly GCA_016081115.2). NCBI lineage: Eukaryota > Viridiplantae > Streptophyta > Magnoliopsida > Lamiales > Orobanchaceae > Rehmannia > Rehmannia glutinosa. The sequence goes on from CM071930.1 coordinate 37,744,261, forward strand.
CACCATCATCGTATGCACAAAGGAACTGGTAATCACCGAAGTCACCAAGCAAATGCGGCTAGCAATAGACAGAGAAGTCCCTTTCCACCTTCTGAACTTGAAAATAATCTTATCGAAAACCGGTTATCATATTGGCATCATTCTGTCCCTGCAAAATATTGAACCCTTCCTAAACTAAAGCAATACAGTCGTGAATCTGCCTGCCCGGGATAAATCCAAACTGAGTAGGAGACAAGTAAGAAGAAATGATAGAGCCCAGACGGGTCGCCAAAATCTTGGTGATAATCTTAAAAAGAAAGTTGCTCATTACGATCGGTCTAAACTCTAAAGTCCTCCACCGCATTAGCCTCCTTAGTCTTTGGGATGAGTGCCATAAAACTACCATAAAATTGGGTTGGAAAGTTATGAATTCGGATTCTGTGATTTTCAAAACTCTGAGAAAATGTTATTTGACATCGGATGGTGCGATCCGTAACTCTTTCATTCCCTCTTCCATTTGGGCTGGGATTAAGCCTTGCATCGTGGACTGCTTGGATGACTCCCGTTGGATCCCTGGGGATAGTTCTGAGGTATTATTTTGGATTGACAACTCGTTGGGATACTCTATTGCTGACAAGATTGGTATTCCACAAGAGTATAGATATTTATTTGGGCAGCGCATATCGGGTTATTTCTATGACGAGTCTTGACATTTTACCTTCTCTTTCGTGGAGACTTACATGGATCTGGTTCGGGACATTGTTCATGTCCCTATCGTTCCTTTATCTCAAGACAAGCGGGTTTGGTTACACTCCGATGATGGCAATGTGACATCTAAAGCGGCATATTCTTATATTCGCCCCCATTCCCTGGTGGTAAATTGGGGAGCGTGGATTTGGTCATCTCATACTCCGGAGCGTCGATCGATTGTGGCATGGCGTGCAATCCACAATCGACTGGCCGTCTTTGACCTTTTACGCCCTAGAGGGAGTTTTATTGACCCTTCTGTCTGTGCTCTTTGTCGCGCCTCCGCTGAATCAGTTGATCATTTGTTTGTCTCTTGTGTTTTTGCAGGAGCTCTCTGGCGTTGGATTTTTCACTCATTTGAAGTCCACATGTTTGAGGCTTATAGCTTTAATGAATTTCTGGTGCGTTTAATGAATTTTCATTTCAGTGAGCAGGTTAATTTCTTATGGAGAGTGGCTGCCTTGTCTTGCATCTTGCACATCTGGCATATCCGAAATGAGTTGACATTTCACAATAAGCTCTGGACGGTGGACGCGGCTATCATGTATCTTGATTCTTATCATCGAGTTTGCGCCTGCCTGAAGGCAGGGGTTGCATGCACAATGATCAACACGACCTTTTCATTCTCCATATCTGCCGGTTCCGGTCGTCCTAGACCAGCCAAAGATTTTGGAAGTGAATCGCATAAACCCCTCCCATGCTTTGGATCAAGGTGGATACGGATTCGGGCGCGCCCGAAGCCTCACGGCTTCAGTGTATTTCGGAATTGTAGAGGCTTCTTCGAGAGGTTGTTTTGTTGACCATTGTGGCACGGGTTATGCATTCTAGGCGGAGTTAGTGGAAGCAATGTTGGTCGTCCATTATGCATTTGCCAAAGGGTGGACACAACTTTGGCTAGAATCGGATTTAGTGTACGTGGTGAATTTGCTTAACAATATATCCGTGGAGGTCCCTTGGCGTCATTTAAGCAAGTGGTGCTATACACTTCATCTGCTCTCTCACATGGAGCTAGTGGTTTCACATATTTATCGGGAGGGCAATCGAGTGGCGGACATGTTGAGCAAAAAGCGGACGCCGGGACTTGTGGGCGTCCCACCAAAGAGACATCGTTCAGCTCATTACGGAGGACTACGTGGGTCGATCTATTTATAGGTTTGTTACTTAATGCGTCATGGATCTAGGTTTCTTTTCCTACTTTTGGGCGCCTTTTTTTCATGGGGGTACTCTTTTTCTGTCAAGGTTTTCCCCACAAGGGTGGGTTTTACCTTGGGAGGTTTTAACGAGGCCCCAACCATTCAGCCATATGGTCGGCTTGTGACCATTTAGATTTACTTCCGCACTTGTTCTCAGGCTTTTATTTGGTTACCCGATCAGCCTGTGATCGGGATCACACTCTTTTTTATTTTTTATATATATTTCAATTCATTAAAAAAAATAAAATGACATATTCATACATTCATTCTTTGTTATTCACTATTTACTTTGCAGTTCTTATTTAAGTTTTAGCATCATCAAAAAGGGGGAAATTGTTGGGAAATTTATGTAATAGATTTTGATGATACCATGCAAAACTTAGATTAGCAAGTTGGCACCCCAATTCTACTGTAAATCAACTTGTAATAGGGTTCTATAAGCTAAATGGAAGCAGCCAAGATGAAGAATACAGTACTCGGCTAAATTTGAAGAATCAAAGAGAAGAATCAGTTGTGAGGCAGCTGAGTGAAGTGAAGCCAAGTCTCAGTCAAGTGACATAAAAGATGTCTCAGTCACTCCAAGATAAAAGGAGTTGACTGTCAAAGGGGTTATGCAATGTAAAGGATAAAAAAGTCAAGAGATCCATTGTCAAGCAAAGTTAAATGTTTGCTTGAAATTAGGCATGTGTCAGACTGAGTACGATAAAGTTGTTTTGCTGAAAGAGTGCAAAAAGCAAGGAACCAATAGGATGTCCATGAAAAACTGTAGAGTTTAAGGAAAGGTTGTAGAGTATTAAATTTAAGGATCAGTCTACATCAAAGCTGCAAGACAAGACTAGCCAACAACCTCAAAGTGTAGCTTGAAAAATACATCCATCATTTCAAGGTATATATTTTTCAAACAAGCACTATAAAAAGGCTGAGGAATATAAGAGAGAAAACACTTATGCAATCTGAGACACACAAGAGAATCAAGCAATCAAAGCATAATACTCTCAAGCATGCAATACTATCCTCAAGCCTAAACTCAAACGAAATCAATCCAAAACACTCAATGAAGGAAAGACAACTTCAAAAACTATTGAAAAGAAAAACTTGTTTAAAAGAACGAGGGGTCTACACTCCAAGGTTGAAGGAGGCGTATTGAGGTTCGATTCGAACCAGAAGCTTTAGACTCGTTGGAGGGATGTGTGAACAAATCCAAGAGTTTGAAGTAGCTAAAGTAGCAAGACAACTGTTTTATGAAGAAGCTGAGTCCCAGAAGTAAAGCCAACTGTGTCATCAAGGCCTAGCTAGGAATGCCACCATTTTGTAACTAAGTCGCTGTTACATTAGTGGATTCCTCTAGGGGTTGGAGAAGAGTGGATTATAAGAATTACCCCATCTTCGAACCACTATAAAATTGCTTGTGTCATTTACATTCAACACACTTTTATTCTTGCATATCTATACTGTTGTTTGTTTAATTTGCTAAGTCAACTAATTTTTGAATAAGTTCGAGTAATATATATAAAAATGAAAAAGAGAGTTGTTCTGATGTGGGCTGATCAGGTAACCAAATATAAGCCTGGAAATAAAGTCATAAAACCAAATGAAATGGTCACAAGCCGACCAAATGGCTGAATGGTTGGGGCCTCATTAAAACCTCCCAAGGTAAAACCCACCCTTGTGGGAAAAACCCTTGGAAGGAAAAAGAGTACCCCCCCAGTAAAGAAACAGGCGCCCAAAAAATGGGAAAAGAAACCTGAAGCAGTGGCGCACTAAGTAACAAACCTATAGTTGGATTGGCCAACATAATCATCAGTGAGATATTGCAGAAGCTCTACGGGCGGGACGCCCCACCATGTGCCGCCCTCCGTCTTTTTGCTCAGCATGTCGGCAACCCGATTGCCTTCCCGAAAAATATGTGAGACTACGAGATCCATGTATGTGAGAAGGTGAAGTGTGTGGCGCCAGTAGCTAAGATGGTGCCACGGGACTTCCGTCGATCTTTTCTCCAGCAAGATCACCACATACATCGAGTCCGACTCCAGCCAAAGTTTTGTCCAACCCTTAGCAAAAGCATACTGAATTGCCCACATTGTTGCGATCAATTCAGCCTCAAACGCGTATCCCGAACCACAATGATGAACAAAGCACCCTCGAAAGAAACCTCTATAGTTAGGAAGACTCCGAAGAAGTGAGAGTGCCCACACGATGCGCTTCCATCCGTATTAACCTTGATCCAACCCGGGAGGGGTTTTTGCGAGTTAACCTCCACAATCTTCGGTGCTTTTCTAGCCCTCCCAGGGACTCGCAGGTTGCACAGGATAAACAGGTCTTGTTGGTCATTGTGCATGCATCCCCGATCCAATGATGATGATTCTACAATGAGTACTCAAAGACGAATAATTGCCGCATCCAGTGTCCATATTTTGTTGTGAAAAACCAACTCGTTGCGGATATGCCATATGAGCCATATGCAGGAAAGTATAGCCACACGCCAAAGGAAAGTAACCTGGTCACTGAAATGAAACGTCATTAACCGCACCAATAATTCATTGAAACTATATGCCTCAAAAGGGTGAACCTTGAATGAATCAAAGATTCATCGGAATCTTCACTTGGTTTGGAACCAATAGAATTAGGGTTTATCACAGCGATCTGAGGGTGGCCTGTGGGGGCGTTCGAATTAGGGTTTATGCGTAAAACCCTGTCATTAACCCTATGTATTGGATTAATTGTATCTGTAGTTTTCAAAGGGCAATGATTCCGTGCATCCATGATGGATTGGTCGTGTGACGTTGGAGGGAGCAAATCCGTGCGCGAGTGAGAGGACGAATGATGTGGAAAGAAATTCCCATATCATAACCCTAGGGGTTGTTGGGTGGCATCTGCGTTCGTGTCATTAGTCGTATTGAAAGACATATCGATCTCAGGGAAAAGGTGCGTGTCCATGTTCAGGGATTCAAAAGTGGTATTGATCGGAGGAAGGTGATCGGCGGGGCGGCGATGAGATCATTCTTAGGGACGGCGTCCTGACTCTTCACATCCATTTAATAGACTATGAAGTTCTTGTGTGCAACATAAGCAAGAAACATCCTTATTGCTCCCTATCTAGCAATAGGTGCAAAGGTCTCATCCTTATTGCTCCCAATCTTGTATTATTTCTCACAACCGATCCTTCTTCATTCATTTTGTTCCTGAATACCCACCTCGTACCAATGACATTTTGGTGAGTAGGCTTTTGAAGCAATACCCAAACTTTATTTCTTTCAAACTGATTCAGCTCTTCTTCAATAGCTAGAATCCAGTAAGTGTCATCCAATGCTTGTGACACATCATTTGGCTCAATTTGAGAAATGAAAAATGTGAACATAGCTTCATATTGAGTTTTGGATCTTGTTCTTACTCCTCCTCTTACATTTCCAATGACTAACTGAGGTGGATGATCTCTCAGCCATCCCACATTTGGTTGTAGTAAGTCTGCTGGATTGGTTCTTCTTGTAGCTAAAAGTTGTCTTGAACAACCTCTCCTTGATCATCATCATTCAGCTACAAATCTTCCACCTATCTTTGAGATTCAGCTAACTAATCCTCATTAGGATTGAGTCTTCTGAGATTTTCTTCTGCATAAGGACTCTTCTGGATAGTTGGCTGATTCATCTTCTCAACTAACTATTCAATGTCTTCTCCATTCACATAAGGTTCATCAAACACCAAACCCTAATATGCTCTCTTCTCTCTCTTCCCTTGTGCTTCTGTCCCGACTGCCCTCTTTAACGTCACCGGTGTCATTGTCGGCCACCTTCTCCATGGCCTCGTCGGATTTTATTTATGGTTTAACATCAAACTTCATGGCTTCTCATGCAGGTCCTCAGCTGTCCTTTACTTCTCACTCTAATTCAACAACTGTCGCACGACCATCGCCGCACATCTCTTCTCGACCATTCGATCAACCCAGTCATGGCGCATCGGATTCCCATGGCGGCACGTCCTCACCGTTACCCTACTCGGGCTCCCGGTGAATTTTGTTCCATCCAAACAACCATCCAGCCCATCCTCCATGGATCACACTTACGCAGGTTAGTTCCGCTGAACTTTATTTCCGTCCTCGTCGTCACACGTGGAATTTCTGCGCCCATGAATGGTTTTGATATTAGGGGGCGGCCCCTCCCACTTCCTTGGAGCCCGCCGCCCTTGGGGGCCTCAATCCATCCGTCCCCCCCATGGCGGCCGCACGCCATGGGGGCCAGCCCCCTTGTGGGCGCTTATGGGGGCTCGGTTGCACCCTCTCCCTCCAAGGTCGCTCCCTCCCTCCTAGGGGGTGATGACCCCTAGCTGCTGTCTGCCATCTTCATGGCATCCTCCCGCATGCCCTCCCAAGGATCTTTGCTCGATTTCCTCCACAATAGCCTCCTCTCATGAATCGAACCCTCGACTTTCGGCTCATACTGCTAATAATATTTTGGGTAACACTTTTGCTAAAGTTGTTTCAGGTATTTCCCATCCTATGGATTCAGCTTTTTCCCAGGCCCCAGGTAATCTCTCTTCATTTTCTCATGTTATTTCGGGCAAGATTAATTCTACCCTAAACATGTTAGGAAGGAGATTACTATTTTGTGACTATTGATGAAAACGTTTACAAAGAACGTCTTGTTGAATTCTCTTACTCTTTGATTGGGCGGGTGATTTTGGGAAAAGGTAACAAGCCCTGGCCTACTATGCTTTTGCATAAATGGCTTTCCCCCAAGCCCTGGCCTACTATGCTTTTGCATAAATGGCTTTCCGAGCGATGGGACATTAAAAATGATTGGAAACTAATTCCCCTAGGCAAGGGCTATTTTTGTGTTAAATTTTCTAATGCGCAGAATCGATGCCGTGCTCAGTTATGTATCAATTGGGCACTTAACCTGGGGACTAGCCGTCTCTCCTGGGTTCCAGTTTCAACCCTTACAAGGTTCACACTACATTTGCCGTGTTTGGGTTCAAATCTTTGAGCTTAGTTTGGAATCGGGATCCCAATACTATTTTGGGGATCTCTAGTGCTATTGGTAATCCGATTCAAACGATCGTGCGATCATTAGATGGCTCCCTTGGTCACTTTATTCGTGTGTTGGTTGACATAGATCTTGCAAAGCCATTGGAGGATCATATTATGGTGGAACGGGTTGGCCAATGTTCGTTTGTGTCGGTTAGCTACGAGAAACTCCCTGAGTTCTGCTCTAAGTGTAATATTATGGGACACTCGACTGCTTCCTGTTGTCTTGCTTCTACAGGGCCCTTAGCTCCGGAAGACCATCCTCGATCGCATCAGGGTCGTTCCAGAGCCCCTGATGGACGTCCCACATCTCAAAGGGGGCATTCCAGAGTTTGCAAAATTTATCGCCTAGTGCCTCCAACCAAGGACAATGGCAAGGCTGTTGATCACTCATTAGAAAATACGGGATCGACTATGCGGGACCCTTAGTAGGAAAAGAGTACCCCGGCGAGAAAGAAAAGTACCATACAACCATAGCAAAAGCACAGAGCAAAAAATTATCTAACAAATCTATAAGGTGCTCGTCCAACATAGTCATCCATGAGCAAAGAGATAATATTCGTCGGAGGGGTGCCCCACCAAATGGAATCTCCCGAATACTTACGAGTTGATTCGCCACATGATTTCCTTCCCGATAAATGTGTGAAATAACAAAGTTCATGTGGGAAATCGATAGAGAGTAATGTTATCACCAAGAAGGCGCCAAGGAATGGAGCCAACCCGAGATCAAAAAGATCCACAACATAAGTCGAATCTGATTCCATCCAAAGATTAGTCCAACCTTTTTGAAAAGCATAGGTTTTTTTTTTGAATAAATGCGAAAATATATATAAAAAATGAAAAAGAGTTGTCTTGATCACACCGATCGAGGTAGCCAAAAGAAAGCACGAAACAATGTAAAAAATGATAACGAAAAGGTCACAAGCCGACCCGATGGGTTGAATGGTTGGGGCCTCGTTAAAACCTCCCAAGGTAAAACCCACCCTTGTGGGAAAAACCCTTGGAAGGAAAAAGAGTACCCCCCCCATAAGAAAAAGAGCGCCCAGAATGAGAAAAGAAACCTGAAGCCAGGACGCACTAGCTAACAAACCTATAGTTTGACTGACCAACATAATCCTGTGTAAGAGACGAAACGATATCCGCTGGAGGTGCTCCCCACCAAGTCGCCGCGTTCGATGTCTTGCTAAGTATGTCTGCCACCCGATTGCCTTCCCGAAAAATGTGAGAGACCACCAAATTCATCTGAGAAAGGAGGTGCATAGTGTAACGCCACATGCTAAGATGGCGCCAAGGTACCCCCTCGGATCTCTTCTACAGCAACTCCATCACATAAACCGAATCCGACTCCAGCCAAAGCTGAGTCCAGCCCTTTCTTAAAAGCGTAATGTATTGCTCGCATGGCAGCCATCAATTCTGCCTCAAAAGCAAATCCCGAACCACATCGTTCCACAAAGCAACCACGAAAGAAGCCTCTTTAGTTATGGAAAACCCCAGAAGCTGTGAGACGACCAGGCGCCCCCGTAGCACTGCCGTTCGTGTTGACTTTTATCCAGTCTGGTAAGGGTTTTCTCCAAGTAACCTACACAATCTTTGGGGCCTGTCTGGGGCGCCCAGGAACACGAAGTCTGCGGAGAATGAATAGGTCATTGTTCACTTGGTTTTATACCATTGATTTGAGCTTCCAAGACTTGAGTTTTGTGTTGTTTTTGAGTATTTTGAGTCATTTGAGTAGCCAAGACATGTTGAGAGCCAATTATATTGAGTTTATAGTCATAGTAATGAATCGAGTATCAAAAGAAGTACAAACGAACAAACAAAGAGAGATTGATTTGAAGAAACGTCCAAACGCGTCTGAAATTTCCATCACTGGCAGTGTTTCGTATTTTGGCCATAACTCTCTCTACAAAATTGATATTGAGATGATTCAAGTGGCTATGGAAAGCTAAGAGATAGGGCTACAACTTTGAAGAAGGGCTCAAAAGCAAATTCCAACATTTGGTGGGTGAAAAACTCAGGCGGGCGCCGCAGCGCCGCCCCCACGGCGCTGCAGCGCCCAGGACAGCAAATTCACTCCAAAATTCACGTCCCGGGCGCCGCAGCAGCGCCCGTCCCGGCCCCGCAGCGCCCCTGGACGGAAATTCCTAAGTTCTTCCACCTTTTTCTTGGCTTTTTGAGGGGCTATAAATAGATAAATGGGAGGCTGGATCTAGGGGATGGAGGACACTTGGAGATGAAAAACCAACACCACCAAGACACAAGAAAAGAGTTGGGGAAGAAGATTGAAGACATTTATCATCTAGAAATAGATAAGATTCTTCTTTAATCTCTTTAATTCCTTCTTTGTTGTTTCTTGCATATCATTTGAGATGCATTCTCATTTGATTATTGATATTTGTATTTTCATCATGAGCTAAACACTATAATTCTAGAGGGATGATGTAATCTATGTTTGAACTTATGTTTTGATATTGTGGTTTGTCAATCTAGATTTCCCAATATATTTGTGCTATTTGGATTTATTGCTTCTAAATTACTTGATCAATAATTTAGAGTATTTGGTGTATTTGATTTGACACTTGAGAGAGGTAATTGAATACATGACCTTGAAATAGCATAACCTAGGATTTCATAGAATTGAGAGATTTGTGAATCCTTTGAAGTCATCAACCAAGATTCATAGTTTTTATTGAGATTTCAATTGGTGAATTTTATAGAGATGTTGATTTCCCAATTGTGATCTAAAATCATTTGGCACTCGAGAGAGGAAATGATATTGTAGAAATCTTGACTTATAAATTGGTAATTTGTGATTGATATACCATATTGATAATATAAGGGAAAACTAGATTCATCACACCTCTAGAATTCATTCTCCCATAGATTTAGATGTTTATATTTTGATTAGTTATATCTAGTTGTTTTTATTTATAAATTGAGACATCCACCTATTATTGATCTGTCAAATATAGCATAGGTAATTTATACTTGGTACTTATACACGCATTCCCTGTGGATACGACAACCCTACTCATATCACTATATTAAAACTTGACACCGTAGACTTGCGGTTAGAAAAATCTCTAACAAGTTTTTTTTGGCGCCGTTCTTGCAGGAATGTGTTTTGTGTGATATCAAGGTTGATTGCCTAGTTGTAATTTGACTATTTTTTTTTGTTTTTTTTATTTTCTTGTTTTAATTTTGTGTAATTGTTTTAGGCACATCGTTGGATGAAATTATAATGTATTCATATACGTGGCCAACCGATGATGCTACTGTGATTTTTGGAAGTCAAAGTGTGAACCATTTTGTTCCTTATTATCCACCTCAAGAAAATGTATGGACCCAAAATATGACAAATCATGAAACCTTTCATCAGCCACAAGAACAATTGTCTAGCTTGGAAGAAATACTTTATCAATTTCTAGATGATTGTGAGGAAGGAAGACGACAAGATGAGATAAAACGTCGGTCCGAGTTGGAAAAGAATCTTCTTTGAGTTTATTGAAGAGTGTAAGATAAGAAATCGAAAGTGATGATAGATTACTACAAACCGAGGCAAGCATTCAACAAATTGAGATTACATGTCAAACTATGTCAAAGTCACTCCAACAAATGATTGACCAACTTAATAATGAAGAGTCGTCATCATTCTTGGGACTGGTGAAATTGAAAATCATGAACATGAATTGCCCATTATGAAAAAGGTGGACGCGTCCTTCAAAATTTGGAGGAGACTTTTGAAGAGTGCAATCCGATCTTACAAGAGGAGGAGCCACATCAAATTAACTCGGGGAGTATCTCTATCTCTCACTCTATTGAAAATCCTCATATTGACAAAAATATGTGCACTCTAGATGTAAGCTTCAATACAAATGTATCAAATTTTAAGAAGCATACACTTGAAGGAACAATGTTTGAAAATGGTGATCAATTAACACGTTCTCTGATTTCATGATATTTAATGTGAGTAAAGATAGAAATATCTTTACTATGATTGATAAACCATTTTTCATCATTAGGAACACATTTTTGATTTCCAAAAGACCATCAACATTCGGATCCTTAATCATCCACGTCTTATATACACTAAAGGATCGCTTATCTTGTTGGAAAATACAAAGGCGTGGCATGATCGACACTTGTTTTTGGATCCCTTGAGTAAAACAAAAGTCGGCTAAAGACTTTAAATTTAGCGCTTCTTGGGAGGCAACCCAAGCTCATTTTACTTGCTTTCATAGTTTGATTAGTTAGAATATTTGTGTTTTATTAGAAGTAGTCATGTTGCATCTCACCCCTATCCCTCTTGCATGCTCATTACGCGATTCTTGTGAAATTATGTGCAAAAGGTGCTTATTGTGATAGAATTTGGATCGGTATTGAAATTTCGGGCATAATTGGTTATATAAATTACCTTCACATCCTTATTCTCTATCTATGCCCACAATGTGTTTGATAAAATACCTCAATGAGAAATTTAACACTTTTGCATGCCCTTCTTGGTTTATTGCTTGGAGGAGTTCACATGTCGATCACAATTATATAACATTGATGTGTCTCCCATGGTCTTCACATGATATTGTGGTACTTTACCCCATTGCTCGTTTCCACGTGTTTGGTTTTGTTTGACAGGTTGGTATTGTGCCTCCTAAATCGTAGAAATACAAGAAAAAAGGCATCGGCCCCATGGAGTGCTACCAATTGGCCCTGTTGCTTCTCTTTCATCCCACGATTCCGACGAGGAGTTGCACCTCCTCCATTGAGGACAATGGTTATATTAAGTTTGGGGGAGTGGTAATACCTTTTTCAGTTTGTGATCCAACTTTCTTCGTGTTTTTTTTTTTTTTTTTTTTTTGTGTCTTGCATATTTGCTTTGAGTTGAGTAGAGTCGGGTTGTTTGTTAAACTGTGAAACTGCATGACTAAGTGAATTTGTTGAATATGAGTTGAACGGTCAAAAGAGCATGTGTTTGAACTGTGATTTAATCTTCTTTCCATTAATTCCATCTATATGCTTAACTCTGATGATTTATTTGGGGATGATCTATGCAATTGAGTGGTTCCTTTATGATCCCACCGGATGCTAGAACTTGTCTGATCACTAGTCGAGGCGAAATCTGGGCGAAGTAACCATGAGGAAGTGATTTAGGCCATCTTTGAACAAGCTAGAGCCTAAAATGCCTACCTTTGTATTATATTTTTCCTAGTGTCCCCCTTTGAGCCTTATAAACCCGTTTCTTTGGCAACCAATCGAATACCCAGAGCCTAAATGTGAAAATTCTAATTACCCATCACTCATACGTACACACACAATATAGAAAAATATTAAAGGTTGAGGAGGGGATGATGAGAAGGGTATGTGGTTAATTGAATGAAGTTGCCCGAGAAAAGAAAAGATGAAACCCCATGTACGCAAAAGAATAAGTTTGGGGGTTCGAAAAAAAAATGTGAAAAAAACAAATCAACGGGATTGAAAGTTCATAAACATTGGGGGTGTCAAAAAAAAAAAAAAAAAAAAGTGAAGGGTAGTGCCTATTGATAATTCGAAGTGTAAATTGTGTGTTTGGGTGATTTGAGCCACTTATTCCTATATTTTCCTACCTTACCCTAAGCCCACATTACAAGCTTTAAAAGTCCTATTGATCCTTGTGTTACATTAGCCTACATTAATGGAGATTAGTGTGAAAGACAAGCCTATGGAGTCCGTAAGCATCTCATCTCTATATTCAAAAAGTGGATCATCTTGAAAACACTTGATTGCGTGAATCTATCTGAATAATGTAAATGGAGTTGGCATGTACATTCCATACTTTTGATCACAATGTTAAAACACATGCTTGATTGATAGTGAAATGAGTATGAGACAAATGATATTGGTTGTGAAGTTTTGCAGTTTGTTTGTATTGTTGTATCTTGTATTTTTCATTTTAGAGTTGTAATTGCTTGAGGACAAGCAATATTCTAAGTTTGGGGGTATTTGTTCACTTGGTTTTATACCATTGATTTGAGCTTCCAAGACTTGAGTTTTGTGTTGTTTTTGAGTATTTTGAGTCATTTGAGTAGCCAAGACATGTTGAGAGCCAATTATATTGAGTTTATAGTCATAGTAATGAATCGAGTATCAAAAGAAGTACAAACGAACAAACAAAGAGAGATTGATTTGAAGAAACGTCCAAACGCGTCTGAAATTTCCATCACTGACAGTGTTTCGTATTTTGGCCATAACTCTCTCTACAAAATTGATATTGAGATGATTCAAGTGGCTATGGAAAGCTAAGAGATAGGGCTACAACTTTGAAGAAGGGCTCAAAAGCAAATTCCAACATTTGGTGGGTGAAAAACTCAGGCGGGCGCCGCAGCGCCCGTCCACGGGCGCTGCAGCGCCCAGGACAGCAAATTCACTCCAAAATTCACGTCCCGGGCGCCGCAGCGCCCCTGGACGGAAATTCCTAAGTTCTTCCACCTTTTTCTTGGCTTTTTGAGGGGCTATAAATAGATAAATGGGAGGCTGGATCTAGGGGATGGAGGACACTTGGAGATGAAAAACCAACACCACCAAGACACAAGAAAAGAGTTGGGGAAGAAGATTGAAGACATTTATCATCTAGAAATAGATAAGATTCTTCTTTAATCTCTTTAATTCCTTCTTTGTTGTTTCTTGCATATCATTTGAGATGCATTCTCATTTGATTATTGATATTTGTATTTTCATCATGAGCTAAACACTATAATTCTAGAGGATGATGTAATCTATGTTTGAACTTATGTTTTGATATTGTGGTTTGTCAATCTAGATTTCCCAATATATTTGTGCTATTTGGATTTATTGCTTCTAAATTACTTGATCAATAATTTAGAGTATTTGGTGTATTTGATTTGACACTTGAGAGAGGTAATTGAATACATGACCTTGAAATAGCATAACCTAGGATTTCATAGAATTGAGAGATTTGTGAATCCTTTGAAGTCATCAACCAAGATTCATAGTTTTTATTGAGATTTCAATTGGTGAATTTTATAGAGATGTTGATTTCCCAATTGTGATCTAAAATCATTTGGCACTCGAGAGAGGAAATGATATTGTAGAAATCTTGACTTATAAATTGGTAATTTGTGATTGATATACCATATTGATAATATAAGGGAAAACTAGATTCATCACACCTCTAGAATTCATTCTCCCATAGATTTAGATGTTTATATTTTGATTAGTTATATCTAGTTGTTTTTATTTATAAATTGAGACATCCACCTATTATTGATCTCAAAATATAGCATAGGTAATTTATACTTGGTACTTATACACGCATTCCCTGTGGATACGACAACCCTACTCATATCACTATATTAAAACTTGACACCGTAGACTTGCGGTTAGAAAAATCTCTAACAGTCATGTTGATCATTATGCATACAACCTCGATCTAAAGAAGAAGACTCCGGTTGTTTCGATCCGCGGATGAGCCAAATACAAGATAACACTACAACTCGCCATAAGAAAGCCACCTGCTCACTGAAATGGAAACTCATTAAATGCACCAGGAATTCATTAAAGCTATAAGCCATAAAATAGCGGATATCGAAAGAGTCAAAATCCATCGCCAGGGGCCCCCGCAAAACACAAGAGACGAACAAATGATCAACGGATTTAGCGATTTGCACAACAAAGACCGCAAATCGAGAGGCTAGTAAAGGAACCCATGCGGCGCAGATATCCAATACCGCCATCGATTGTGGATGGCTCTCCATACCACAATCGAACATCGTTTTAGAATGTGCGATGACCAAAATGCATCCAGATCTGCGTGTCCTTCGAAGCCAGAGCAATGGGGACTCTAACAATATCCCAGACCAGATCCAAATATGTCTCAATGAACAAGAAAGTGAAGTGCCAAGACCCGTCATAAAAGTAATCTGAGATGCGATGCCAAAATAAATGTATGTATTCCTGCGGAATACCAATTCTATCGGCAATGGTGTAGCCCAGCCAGTTGTCAAGCCAAAATAAAATGACAGACATCCAGGGATCCAACGAGAGTCCTCCAAAAAACCTGTAATCCCAGGCCAAATCACATTCCAGATGGAAGAGGGATGAACGAATGGCGAATGATCCATCCGAGGTCAAAAAGCGTTTTTAGAGGTTGTGTAGATCAAAGAGTTTGAAGTCATAATCTTCCAACCCAGCTTCATGAGGAATGCATTGCTAGCAAAAACAATAGAGCAGACGCCTAGTCCACCTTCAGCCCGGGGCGTACAACAACGGTTCCAGTTAACCACCACCGCCCCCTTAGAGTTGACATCACCGGTCCAAATGAAATTCGCATGGCCTTTTCCATTTGCAAGAACAATGTTCGAGGCCACTTGTAAATCATCATCGTGTGCACAAAGGAGCTGGTAATCACCGAATTCACCAAGCATATGCGACCAAATGGACAAAGATGTCCCTTTCCACCTTCTGAACTTGAGAATTATCTTATTAAAAACTTGTTGCAGATCCGCCACCTTAGGCGCACCATTGAAAATGGGGGCTCCTAAATAGACCGTTGGGAAGGCCCCAATATGAATACCCATAATTGTCTGATACGGCCACACACATAATTAGATACCCGGTTGCCAAAATAAACTTTGAGAATCTGAATAATAGAGCGTGCATTCGTCATTGAGGCCCTGCACATAATCACAATATCATCCGCGATAATAGATGAAGGAAATTCGATTTGCTTAGGCGCCCGAATGGCTGAATCGATTACTGATGACCTTCTCATCAATAAATCTACTAAGCACATCTTCCGCGATGCAAAAAAGTAATGGTGATAACGGATCCCCCTATCTAACCCCTCGAAAGCAGGAGAAGTAACCCACAGGCGATCCATTCAAAAGGACTAAAATTCTAGAAGATTGAAGAATAATTTCAATCCAGTGAACGAACACTTCTGAGAAACCAAAGCGACGTAAAACGTGTATCAGAAAACCGCAGTTAACAGTATCAAATGCCTTGCGGATATCAATCTTTAAAATCATGTTGGCATCATTCTGACCCAACAAAATATTGAAGCCTTCCGAAACCAAAGCAATACAGTCGTGAATCTGCCTGCCTGGGATAAAACCACACTGTGTAGGAGAGAAATAGGAAGAAATGATAGAGCCCAGTCGAGTCGCCAAAATATTGGTGATGATCTTAAAAAGAAAATTGCTCATCCCAATCGGCCTAAAGTCCTCAATTGCATTCGTCTCCTTAGTCTTTGGAATCGGCGCCATAAAACTAGCATTCAATCCTGCTGGAAAGGATGCCGTAATGAAGAAAGAACGGACGGCCGCCACCACATCCTCAGAAATAACGTCCCAAAAGTGCTGATAAAACCTCCCGTTGAAACCATCCTGCCCCGGAGAACTATCCAAACCTATATCAAAAGCCGCGTCTTTTATCTCTAACTCCGAAGGAATAGCCATCAAGAGGGCGTTATCTACCGTGCTAACCGTAGGAGAAATAACCTGGTCAACCAAAGTGTAATCCGAACTAGTGTGTCCACTGTCTGCGAAGAGGTCCGTATAAAAGGAAATAATATGATTTCCAAGAACAACCGGATCCTCTGAGTAGCTACCATCAACCATCAGACCCTGTATCCCCGAGCATCCATTTCGAATCTGACAACAGCGATGGAAGAACGCCGATGTATCATGATAAGTGCAGAAAATTCAGATTGTAAAAGCAACTTGCGAGACAAAGCATTTTGAGCATCAAGTTCCATGTCATGGCGCGCCTCAGTGAAACCCTCAGACTCAATATTTACCTGAATCTGACGAACTTTCTCCATCTGATTTTCCACCTGACCATTAACATCCCCAAAGACGTCTTTATTCCAAACCTTAATAGTCTGATGCAGCCTCTAGAGTTTCCATATGACACGCGGCAAAGGAGTGGGCGGCGTGCTCGGGGAGCGCCAAGAGGCGGTAACAATGTCCCAGAAAGAATCATGATGAATCCACATGCGCTGAAAACAAAATGGAACCGGACCCCTGCTGATGGAAGATGAACAAGAAACCAAAATGGGATGGTGATTCGATCCAATGCGAGGAAAAACTAAGCCCTTGACAACTTGCCAAGAAGAGAAAAATTGACAAGTTGCTAGGGCTCGATCCAACTTAGCCTGAAGGAGGGATAGAGGCCTTCGGGGGGAGCACCAAGTAAATGAATTACCCGTAGTCGGCACCGCAATTAAACCAACATCCTCCAAGAAGTCCCTGAAGTCCTGACAAAAGGCTTGGGATAAAGTACCACTGCCAGAGCGCTCATGATGTCCCAATACAGCGTTAAAATCCCCAATAAGCGGTAGATCAGTAAGACCCAAATTCCTCAAATCCAACCAAAGAGCACGACGAGCAATATGATCACACAAACCATGGGCAAAACCAATATGTAAAATTACAGAACCAAATTGAACTTGCAGAATAATACATTGAGAGGAAGACCAAACCTGACTTTGGACAGAAATACCAGCCTCACAGAATAACCCGGATATCCGCCGTCCATTAGCCCTGACGCTCTGAGCTACGAACCTCATCCCCAAACTACTCCAATAAGATTTCAAAATCGATGAAATGTCCACTTTAGGCTCACAAATAGCTAAAATGGAAGGTTTATATTTTTGACATAACGCCTTAAGAACATTGTGAGATGCTATGTTCCCAATCCCGGATGTTCCGAGGAAGATGCAATTCATTGAGACGGTGGGGGTGGCGCCCGTGATGATCACACGGTAAAAAAGAGTGCTCACGAACGTCGTAGCTTGCACGCTCCTAACATGAATTCGTGTTAGGATTATTTGAGTTTTATTGAGGATTTTCAATTGATTGATATCCATTCGTCGGCACAAATATACTTGGAAAGGTCGTATGCACACGGGGAATCATGTGGAATCTCGTCTTGATCGGGGTCTTATGTTGGAAGGTTTCTTGAATTTATGGGAGAATGTTCATTGCCATTTGTTGCCTCGCATGGTGTCGGATCACTATCCCATTTCCGTTACTGTAGGGATTCTTTGCCTTTCGGTGCACGTCCTTTTGGTTTCAACACGTGGTTTTACGGATGATAAGATTTATCTTGTGACTAGGGAATCATGGGATTTGCCTATCTTCTCTTCTTCTCCTTGGGTGCAGATTACCGGCAAGCTTAAACGCCTCAAAGCTTGTCTTAAGGATTGGAATACTGCTGTTTTTGGCAATATTTACCATCAGAAGGAGTCGATTTTATCTGCCATTGCTTCGCTTCAGGAGACTATTGCCATTGATGGTTACTCAGAGGAGCCTTTTGTCAAGAGGTGGAGTTTAATGCATTGTTAGTTGAGTTAATGAACAAGGAATACGAGATGTTACGTCAAAGAAGCCGTAATTCTTGGCTAAAGGATGGGGATCGGGACACTACTTATTTTCAGCGTGCGGCTAAAATTCAAAAATGTCGGAATTCGATTTCTTGCCTTGGTATCAATGGTGAGCTTTGTAAGGACCCTATTGCTATCGCGAGCATGTGGTTCATTCCTATGAGAATTTGTTCATTTGCATCTTTTTCTCCTTCTCCTCTTTCGTTGGACCGTATCTCCACTATCATTGATTGTAAGGTCTCCCCGACTCAAAATCAAAGTCTCATAAGTCGTCCCTCTCCTGAGAAAATTAAGCGAGATGGTTTTTGAGATGGATCCTGCTTGTACCCCGAGTCCGGATGGCTTCCACTGGTAAATTTTATCGGTTCGTTTGGGAGGTGGTGTCGATGTGGTTCGTGCTATTCAGAATTTCTTTGATATCTGGCGCGTCCTCCCTCCGAGGGGATCAATTCTAGTTATGTTGTGCTCATTCCCAAGGTTTTGGAGGTGTTAGAGTTGATCATTTCCGACCTATTGTTCTTAGTAATTTATTGTTCAAAATTATTACTAAAATTCTCTCCTCTGATTGGCTCCGGTTCTTCGCTTCTATCATCTCGCTGGTTCGGTTTGGTTTTTTGTGGGCCTCGCATTCATGATTGTGTTGCTATTACTTCGAGTGCATTAAATGTTTAGATCGGCGGGCGTACGGTGGCAATATGGCCATCAAGGTGGATATTCGTAAAGCATTCGACACCATTTTCTTGGGATTTTACGCTGCGTCATGCGAGCATTCGGTTTTTCGACAGAGTTTAGTGGTTGGATTTCTAGTATTCTTCAATCTGCCAAGCTTTCGGTTTTCTTTGAATGGCTCCCCTGGTTGGGTATTTTGGTTGTTCACAAGGAGTCCGTCAAGGGGATCCTTTGTCTCTGCTTCTTTTCTACATCGCTGAAGAGGTCTTGAGTAACCTCATTTGTCAACATGTTGAATTTGGCGCTTTCTCTGGTATTCAGGCGGGTCGTGGGATTTGTTATCCTACTCATTTACTATATGCTGATGATGTGATTATTTTTTGCCAAGCTTCCACAGCTAATGCAGGGGTTATCTATCGCATTCTTTCGAATTATGAGCAGCTTTCAGAGCAATATGCTAATTGTGAAAATTCTACCATTTATTTTGGTAAATTTGTTCATCGAAAACGAGCTACTATTCGTGCTATCAGGATGAGGGAGGGGTGTCTGCCCTTTACTTATTTGGGAGTTCCGCTTTTTAAGGAGGTGCCTAGACGGATTCAGTTGGAGCCCATTGTTGATCGTATTATTAGCAAATTCAGCAACTGGTAGGGTCATTCCCTTTCTATGGCTGGTCGTGTTTGCTTAGTTAATTGATCATCGATTCGGTGGTCCATTCCATGATGGTCTATAAGTGGCCGGATTCTTACGCTCATTCGTAGATTGGACCGGGTTGCGAGAAACTTTATCTCGGGTATCGGGACATCATGAGAAAGGGTTTGTTCTGATCTCTTGGGCCTGTATATGTGCACCTACGGATAAGGATGGATTGGGTTTGCGTTCTATCTCCTCTATGAATGCCTCCTTTATGATGCGACTTACGTGGGATATTTTGGTGTCTGATTCCTTGGACGAGATTCCGTCCTTGGAGACTAGATGGATTATTGGAGACGACACTACTATTTCGTTTTGGTGGTATAATTGGCTTGGGTATAGCATTGCAGATAAGGTCCCTCATAGATTTCGCAAGCAGTTAGTTCAAAAAGTCTCCGACTATCTTATTGATGGCATTTGGCATTTCACCTCTCTGTTCAATTTGAATTGTGAGGATATTGTTATGGACATTTTGGATATGACGGCCGTGGGTGGGGAAGATTCCCGTATTTGGTCTAGATCAGTTCATGGTGCTATTTCATCTCGTATCGCATATTGGCATCTTCGTACGAGCTTTCCTATTGTTCATTGGGCAAATGGCTTTAGCACACTGGTATTCCGACTCGCCGTTCTATGCTAGTTTGGCGTATGCCATAATAAGCTTCCCTTGTGGGATCATTTGCAGAGACGTGGGTTTATTGGGCTGCGGTTTGTCATCTTTGTTTTCGCATTCGGAGGATTTGAATCATTGCTTTTTGGATTGTCCGCTGGTGCGTTCAACCGTATTACTTTTACGGACATATTCAACGTTAACTTAGACTTCTCGACTGGTATTTAGGGCGTTATTCTTCAGAGTCTGGAGGTCAAGGGGAGCTCTCAAATTCTTTTCTTGTGGAAGATTACACTGATTACATTCATTTGGGTCATTCGGTCTTGTCGCAATAAGGCGATTTTTGAGGATTCCAAGTTCTCGGCTATTGCCATACGGGCACAGGTGCTCTCGTTTATTAGAGAAGCACGTCATACCCATATGGGTTTCATGCATAATGATTGCCTTGATATGTCTATTCTGAGAAAGTTGGGGATTCTGGGATGTCGTAGGCATACTACATCCCCCATGTTAGTCCGCTGGAATCTTCCCCCGTCTGGTTGGATAAAAGTTAATACATATGGGAGTGTGTTGGGGTCGCCAGGTGATTCTTCATGTGGCAGGTTTTTTTGGAATTATCATGGCTTTGTGGTGGGATGCTTCACATTGCATATGGGTCACGGTTTCGCTTTTCTGGCAGAGTTACAGGGGGCTATCACGGCTTGCGAAATTCCTTTGGACAAGGGATGGCATTTTATTTGGTTAGAATTTGACTCTTCTTACGTGGTTTCGATTTTTTCTACCTTTTCCATGCAGGTTTCTTGGATTATTAAAGGAAAGCTCATTCTTTTATACCGCCGTCTTCGTCTCGTTCAATTTCGGGCGTCGCATATTTTTCGTGAAGCCAACCGAGCGGCAAACACCCTTTCTTAGCATGTTTGGTGGGTAACACTTGGCGGGGCAACCCGCCTGAGGACCTTGCGCCTTTTATCACTGATGACTATGTTGGCTAGTCCAATTATCGTTTTGTTAGCTAGTGCGTCCTGGACTCTTTGTTATCTATTTGGGCGCCTATTTCCATTATGGGGGTACTCTTTTTTTCGCTAGGGTTTTCCCCATAAGTGGGTTTTTACCTGGGAGGTTTTAACGGCCGAACCATTCAGTCATTTGGTCGGCTTGTGACCATTTTCCCTTTTTGTTTCATTTTATTTGTAGGCTTACTTTTTGGCTACCTGATCAGCCTGTGGATCGATGACTTTCTTTTTTCAATTTTATATATCTTTCCATTTATTTAAAAAAGAAAGAACAAATCAACTATCAAAGATGCATTATCAGTTTTATGACAAGTTATAAAATGTGCCATCTTAGAAAAACGACCTACAACAACAAATATAGAATCAGACCCTTGTTTAGTTCTCGGAAGTCCTAAAACAAAGTCCATTGAAATATCAACCCAAGGTGTTGTCGGTATGGGCAAGGGCGTGTAAAGACCCTAGTTTTGTACTCGAGATTTAGTTTGCTTACAAGTAACACATCTAGTACAAATACGTTCAACATCATGTTTCATATGTGGCCAATCGAAATGGTCCTGCATGTTGGGAAATTTATTTATTAGATTTTGATGAATGCCATGTAAAACTTAGACTAGAAAGTTGGCACCCCATTTTCCTTGTAATTTGTATTGTAATAGATAGGGTTGTACGAGCTGAGCCAAGTCATATATGCCTGGATATACAAGAAGTCAACTGAAGACTAAGATGAAGACTCCGCTATGAAGCAAGCTAAGTGTGGCCTGGAAGAGAAGTTAAGAACTCGATCAAGGAGTATCACTAAGATACAACCGTGTGAAGTGTCACCAAGTTAACTCAAGAAGCCAAGTCAAGTTGAAGTGACAGATGAGTCTTTCAATCATTGGAGCAGATGGTTAAATTTATTTTTTGTTTGCCATTTGATTATATTTAATAGTAAGAACTTGTAGCTCAAGTGGTATCACTAACCTTTTATAAGGGTGTTAACCAGGGTTTGAACCAGTATCTTTCTTCAGTTTATTTGGAATTCTCCAACCAAGACGCCAAGCTTATTGAAAAAATCATTGGAGCAGACTCAAGTCACTGGGGAAAAGGCAAATGCAAAAGAGGAGTCAATCGAAAAGAATCATTGGTACGTAAGTCAAGAATATTACCTAAACAAGTTATACTTCCATGCTGCCATGTCTTAAAGTGTTCATCCCGAAGCGTGCAAAATGAATAAACCAATGGGAAGCACGCACCTTGTGTCGACTACGAAAAAGTCAATGTTCATTTAATCCGAGAAAATGTCAATATCAAGGATCGCAATAAGACAAGCCATGAACACAAGTGACTTTTGAAAATCAGCCTATCTCTTCAACAGCAGATTTTTGAAAGTTCACTATAAAAGGCTGAGGAATCACTTTGAGAGAAGGTTACCTGAACCACGAACATTCAAGCTATTATACGAACTATAACCCGCAAAATATTCTCAAGTTATTCAAGCAAATCCTCAAGCCTAAATTTGAAGGAAATCGATCAACACCTAGTGAAGGAAAGACAACTTCAAACTGTTGAAGAGGAAACTTTTGAAGAATCAAAAGGGGTCTACATTCCAAGGAGGATTGAAGAAAGGTTCAAGGTCGAACCAGACTCAAGTTATTGGAGGGTTTCGTGATCAAATCCAAGAAGCTTGAGCAAGTGAGCTGAAGTAGCAAGGCAGCCGCCCTGTGAAGAAGCTGAGTCGGACGAGAAGCCAGCTGTGTGACCAAGGCATCTCCAGACTGAGTCCCAAAGGATCAAGTTAGTTGTGTGATCAAGACTTGTATCTGGACTGATAACCACTTTATACTCTGATCAATACTTAGTGGATTCTTCCAGGAGTTGGAGAAGAGAGGAGTAGAAGAATTGCCCCATCTTCGAACCTCTATAAAAATTATTGTGTCATTTATATTTTAGCATTTAATTTCTGCATATCATTTTATATCTGCTGATAATTTGCTATCCAACTGATAATTAACAAAGTGCTAAAACCAAGTGTTAAAACAAACTTAAACCAAATACAAGGGTGTTAAGTCTTCCGCATAAAATTTCATCACAGCCAAGTTAAGGTTTAGACTAAATAGTTGAGTTATTCTATCAACAGCTCAATCGAGTCTGTTGAGTGGCTAACTCTGCTGATTAACTAACTTAACTGTCCCTCAAGGACTTAGCTGTGTATTTAACTCTGTAATATTTTAAAAGGACTAAATTCGAAAAGTTGGTAAGGTTTATTCAACCCCCCCTTCTAAACCTTACTCACACCCCTTGGGACCTACAAGTGGTATCAGAGCGGTTGGTTCATTGATCCTTCCGCACTGGTTACTGAACTAGATCTCCAATCTTTCAATGAAGTTTTTAACACTTGTTCTTTCAAAAGCCTTTTTTTTAAAAAAAAAAAACAGCAAAATTATTATCATGGAAGCAAGATTAGGATAACCTCAAATTCTCTCTCTAGGGTTTGCTCTCCCCTCTCTCTTGCGTACGGTTTGGACGTCCAATCCTTCTCCTCCGGCGCTGTCGCCGGTCATGGCCTCGCCGGAGTCACTTGCCTTCTCCAGTTTAACCTCAAATTTTGAACAATTCCATGCACGTGCTCCCTCCAAATGCTCAGCAAATTCTGTCGATGGTAAATCCATGCCATCGGGAAGTCTTTCCTTCTACGGTGTGCCATGGAATTTCCTACGCGCAACTCCAGCAACGAGCAGTGGCGCCCTTCGACGAGTTCCCCATCCGGAGTGGTCCCGCCCCATACATACCTGCAACCGGCTCCAACAACCTCGTACTCAACAACGCCCCAACAAACAACCTGCAACAACCTCCACTTGTGGTCCCCGCGAAGCAGCAGGCCTCCATGCAGCAGCCTACGGGCGTGGTCCCCCCCATCAGCAGCAGGCCTCCACGCACACACATCCATGAGTGCCTTGTGATGGGGCGACCCTTTACCCCCATGGCCGCCCGGCCATGGGGGCCAAAATTCCCTCCCTTCAAACCTTATGGGGGCTTCGCGACAACCACCTCCTCATCCCAAAGCCGCCTGTGAGTGATGACCCCGGGCAAATCACAACCATCCGCATGGTCCTCCTCTCACAGCCCACATCCTATCCTGCATTCTCGCTAATGCTCAACGAAATGCTTTGGATATCTTGCTCCAACCTCTTCTGATCATGAAACGAACCTGCGACATTCGGCTCATACTTCAAATGCTAACCCCAATTTTGGATACTCTTTTTGCTAAAATAGTTGCAAGTACCAAACATCTGGATTCCACGCCTCGGCCCCAAGTAACACGAACATGTCACCTATTCCAAAACCAACAAAGGTGATTATTACTCCTACAATTGATGACAATGTTTACCAACAACGCCTAGTTGAATTTTCATACTTTTAATTATACGGGTTCTTTTGGGAAAAGGTATTAAGCCATGGGCGACCATGCTTTTGCATAAACGCCTATCTCAATTATGGGTATTAAGAATGACTGAAATTAATTCCCTTGGGAAAGGGATTTTTTGTGTCAAATTGTCTAATGCGTAGGATCGTTCTCGGGCTCAAAGAATGCACTAATTGGACGCTAACCCTGGTACTATCCGCTATCTCCATGGATGCCTCGACTTTAATCCTTACATGGTACAAACTTCATGGCCGCCGTTTGGGTACGCATTTTTGAACTCGATGCCTGAATACCGACCCCAATAGATCATGGGGATTGCCAATGCTCTTGGGAATCCATTACAGATTGATCAGCGTTCTTTGGATGGTTCTTTGGGCCATTTTGTTCGGTTCTGTGGATATTGATCTCTCCAAGCCATTGAGGAACACATTATGGTTGAACGACCGAAAGTGCTCTTTTGTTTTAGTTGAACGACTTTGAAAGTGCTCTTTGATGGTTCCCGAGTTTTGCTCGAGGTGTAGCGTTATTGGACATTCAACAACTTCATGTCGTTTTAAAAATGTGGGTAATATAGCTACGGAAGGGCGTGCTTCATCGCCCGGGGACATTCACGGTGCCGGTACTGGCAGATTCAAAGACAACGCGGCCGCCTCCGGTGCAGTAAGTTTTATCGTCCTGTTCAAAGCAGACAAGGGCAAGGCCGTAGATGACTCAATGGGAACTACGACCATCTATGCGTGCGGGTTCTCCGCCTCGCGAAATAGTCATTTGCTCTTCTGGACATACATCTTGGTAACACCTTCGAGGCTCGGGTTCAATCGATTCACAGGATCAAGACTGCAGATTTTCAAGACGATTATCCAAATTAGGGAATCATCTTCTAAGGCCAGACCTCCAACGTGGGAACAGTCTCCACCATTATGCCAATCACGGTTCAATATCCTTTGGGGAAGCCTATTCGTGCTTTGAGTCATGCTTTCCGGGACAGTTCCTTGGATCCAACTAAAGATAGCATTCTCCTAAAAGTCACATCGATCGCCGCCCCCTATTCATGAAGTAACTATCAAACCGGAGAATTCAAAACCACATGAGATGAACTTTGCAAACTACCAAGAGATAGGCCGAATATGCGGATGAAATGGGACACCTTCACTGCCGACTCGCCCCAAACCACACGCTCGTATTCACCGTGCGATCGTCACGGCGCCACCCCCTCCCACCGTCTCAATGAATTGCATTTTTGGAACATTCGGGGATTGAGAACGCTTGCATCTCGCAATGTTCTTAAGGCTTTTATGTCTTAAACATAAACCTTCTATTTTGGCTATTTGCGAACCTAAGATGGACATTTCGGCTATTTCGACTCTTATTGGCATAGCCCTAGCTTGACTTTTGCAAAGACAAAATTTTCGTGATAATGGACGGCCGATATTTGGGTATTTCACGATTCCACGATCTCACCTTAATCGGTGTGGTCTTCTACCCAATGTATTGTTTTACAAGTTCAAATTGGTGCTTTGATTTTTCATGTTAGCTTAGGCTTGTGTGATTACATTGCACGACGTGAACTTTGGCTGGATTTGAGAAATTTGGGTCTTATTGATTTGTTACTTGTTGGTGATTTTAATGCGGTGTTGGGACATCATGAGCGCCGCGCAATGATACTCTTTTCCCAAGCATCTTGCCAGATTTCAGGACTTCATGGAGGATGCAGGGCCTATTTGAGGTGCCAACTATTGGGAACTCATTTACTTGGTGCTCCACCCAAGGCCTCTATCTTTACTTCGTGCTAAATTGACAGAGCCCTTGCAACTTGTCCATTTTTGTTTTTTGGCAAGCTCAGTCAAGGGCTTAGTTCTTCCCCGTCTGGATCCACCACCACCCCATTTTGGTTTCATGTTCTTCGCCATTAGCAGAGGACCGGTTCTGCCTGCCGCTTTCGGTGTATGTTTTTTTTAATAAATGCGAAATATATATAAAAATGAAAAAGAGTATTCCCGATCACAGTGATCCCGTAACCAAAGTAAAGCCTGATAATAAAGTCAAAAGAAAATAACGAAATGGTCACAAGCCGACCATATGGCTGAATGGTTGGGGTCTCGTTAAAATCTTCCAAGGTAAAACCCACCCATGTGGGAAAAACCCCGGAAGGAAAAAAAAAGAGTACCCCCGTGATAAAAGCGCCCAAAAGCCGACAAGACCGAAAATGCGACGCACTAGGAACAAACCTGTAATTGATTGGCACAACATAATCCCGAGTGAGGGATCAATAATGGACGTTGGGGGCGAACCCCACCATGTATCCACTTGCACGACTTGCTTAGAATATCCGCGCCTCGGTTTCTTCCCCAAAGATGTGCGAAACCACAAAATCCATTTGAGAAAGAAGGTGAGAGTGTATCTCCACATACCGAAATGGCGCCACTTAACTCCAATGGATTTCTTACGCAACAACTCCACCACATGTACCGAGTCCGACTCCAGCCATAGTTGGTTCCATCCCTTTGAGGAAGCGTATTGGATGGCCCGCATAGCCGCCGTAAGTTCCGCCTCAAAAGCAAAACCAAAACCACATCGCTCCATGAAGCACCCGCAAAAAACCCCTACGTTGCTAAAAAACTCCAGAAGTCGTGAGATTTCCGGTGCCCCGTAGAACTACCGCCTCAGTTAACTTTGATCCATCCCTAAAGGTTTCTGCCAAGTGACTCGCACAATCTTCGGCTTGTCTAGGGCGCCCGAACACAGAGTCTCATGGAGAATGAAGAGGTCCTGTGATCATTTTGCATGCAACCTCGCCCAAGGAAGATGACTCCCGCACCAGACACGAAGGCGTAGGATGGTCGCCTCCAAAGGTCCAAGTCTTGTTGTTGAAGGTCAAGTCATTTTTGATTTCCCGGATGAGCCAAGTACGGAAAGAACAGCAACAGCGCCGAGAAAGCCCACCGATCACCGAAATGAAAACGCATCAAACGCACTGTAAATTCATTAAAGCTATAAGCCCTAAAGTAATTGATATTAAAGGCATAAAAAATGCACTGCCATAGGGCCTCTGCAAAACCACATGAGATAAATTAATGATCAATAGATTCATTGTTAGCACAACAAAGACCGCAAACCGAGGGTCCTGTGAAGGAGCCGCGCAAACGCAACACGCCTAAAACCGCAAGTCGATTGTGGATAGCCCGCCATGCCACAATCGAACGCCTTTCTGAATGTGAGGAGACCAAATCCAGAACCCCAATGAACCGTTGGAGCGAGGACGTAGAAATGTGTAGGCAGATTTCAAGTGATACATCCATCATCGAGTGAAGCCACACCCGTGTATCCGACGATCTGGAGTGATGGGGACTTAACAATATCTTGGACCATATCCAAATAAGACTCAATGAATGAGAAAGTAAAGTGCCATGTCCCATCATAAAAGTAATCCGAGATGCGCGATGTCGAAATAAGTGCTTGTACTCCCCAAGAATCCCAATCCTATCAGCAAATGATGTAACCCAACCAATTATCCACCAGACCGAACTCCGGAATTGCATCCCTGGAATCCACGACAGTCCCCCCAAGAAACCCGAGATCCTTAGGGCGAATCCTCTCCGTGATGGAAGAGGGGATGAAAGAACAGACATGGAGATCCATCAAGCCAAGAAACGCCACGGAGGATGTTGTAAACCAAAGAGTTGGAAGTCATAATCTTCCATCCCAACTTCATAAGGAAAGCATTGTTGGTGACCACAATAGACAGACACCCAACCGCCTTCCGCCCGCATGCAACAACGGCTCCATTAACCACCACTAATCCTTTTGAGTTCACATCGCCCCGTGATGAAATTATGCATAGCCTTTTCCATTTGTCGTAACAAAGTTCTCGGGGCCACTTGTATACCATCATCGTGTGCACAAAGGAGCCGGTAATCACCGAATTCACCAAACAAATGCGGCCAAGAATCGGCAGAGCGTAACCTTTCCACCTTCCTCAACTTGAAAATAATCTTGTCAAAAATTGATTGAAGGCTGGCCACTTTGGGCGCACCATTGAAGATGGGGGCCCAAGTAGATCAACAGTAGGAATGCGCCTATATGCATCCTGCTGATCGCCCCGAATACGACCTCGCACATGATTGGAAACCCGCCCAAAATAAGCTTTAGATTTATTAGATTGAAAATCACCTACATGTCCGCATAGAGGTTAAGTATCCGGATAATAAAGACGTGCACTACTCGAGGATGCCCCACACATAATCACAATATTATCTCGCATACATAATGGATGAGGGAAAACCACCGTTAGGCGCCCGAAAGGCTGGGAGTAGATTCCCGTTGACCGCGCGTCCTCGACCAATCTACTCGTAACGTCCTCCGCGATGCAAAATAGCAGAGAGATAACGATCCCCTGTCGGACCCCTCGAAAGCAAGAGAAGTAACCCACTCGTGACCCATTCAAAGAAGACAGAGATTCTAGAAGATCAAGGATGATCTCAATCCAGCAAGAATGAACACTTCGAGAAAACCAAAGCGATTTAACACGTGAATCAAGAAGCCCCAATTAACTATATCAAAAGCCTTCCTGATGTCAATCTTTAAGATCATATTGACATCATTACGACCCTAAAAAATATTGAACCCTCCGAGACCAACGCAATACAATCATGGATTTGCCCGCCAGATAAAGCCAAACCGGGTAGGCGACAAGTAAGAAGAGATGATCGAGCCCACCAAGACGCTGCATCTTGGTAATAATCTTAAAAAAGGAAATTGCTCATCACGATCGGTCTAAAGTCTTCCACCACATTAGCTTCCTTGGTTATTGGGATAAGTGCCATAAAACCGGCATTCAGACTACCGGGAAGGAAGCCGTGATGAAAAAATATCTGGATAGCGCCACCACCTCCTCGAAATGAGATCCCAAAAATGATGATAAAATCTCCCATCGAAACCGCCTCCCCTGGGGGCACCGCCCAAAACCCATATCAAATGCCGCCTCTTTCACTTCTGATTCTCAAGGAATAACCATCAAAAGTGCATTATCAACCATGCTAACTATCGGAGAAATAAGATGATCAACCGAGTGTAGTCCGGCTGGTTTGCCCCGTGTCCGCGAAGAGGTCCGTATAGAAGGAGATAATGTGATTCCCAAGAGCCACCTGGTCCTCCTTCAGATAACTACCATCAACCATTAAACTTTGTATCCGTGAGCGCCCATTTCGAATCAACGATGTGATGGAAAGATGCGTGTTACGATCTCCATCCTTTAACCAATCCGATCGTGATTTCTCGCCAAGGAATTCGACCGCATGAGCAACGTGCGAGACAGCCACATCGCGCTCCAACTCCATATCCCCACGCGAGCCTCTGAAACCGCTTGATTCAATATCCGCGAACTGATGAACCCTTTCCATCTGATAATCCACCGACAATTAACATCCCCAAAAACTTCCTTATTCCAAACCTTAATCGCTTGTCGCAACCTTTGAGTTTTCCACATGACGCTTGCAACGATTAGGCGATGCACGGGATCGCCAAGAGGTAGTCACAATATTCCGGAAAGAGTCGTGATGAATCCACATGCGCTGAAAACGAAAAGGAGACGGACTCCTTGCTGGGATTAGAACAAGAAACCAAAATAGGTGTTGATCGAGCCAATGCGAGGAAGAACTAAGCCCTTAACAACTTGCCAAAAAAGAGAAGAATTGACCTTTGCTAGGGCTCGATCCAACTTAGCCTCGAAGGAGAGATAGAGGCCTTCTGGGAGCACCAAGTAAATGAGTTCCCCCGTAGTCGGCACCGCAAATAAACCTACATCCTCCAAGAAGTCCCCAAGTCCCGACAAGCTCGGGATAAGGTAGTATCGCGAACGCTCGTGATGTCCCAACACAAAGATTGAAATCCCCAATAAACAACGGATCAAGAAGACCCAAATTCCTCACATCCAACTAAAGGGCACGAGCAACATGATCACACAAGCCATGAGCAAAACCAACATGGAAAATCATAGAGCCGCTTTGAACTTGCAAAATAATACATTGAGAAGAAGACCAAACCTGATTTTGGACAAAAATACTCGCATCGACGCATAGACCCAAATATCCGGGCGCCCGTTCGCCTCTAAGCTTTGAGCAACAAACCCGAGACCCAAGCTACTCCAAGAAGAATCCGAAATGGATGAAATGTCCACCTTAGGTTCGCAAATGGCTAAAATAGAAGGTTTATCTTTATGACATAAAGCCTTAAGAACATTACGAGATGCAATGTTCCCAATCCCCGTAGAGATTCCAAAAGATGCAATTCATTGAGACTCGGGAGGTGGCGCCCGTGTCGATCGCACGGTAAAAACGGCATGTGGTGCGTTGCAGAGTCTGGCGATTGAGAGTTACCCATTTCATCTGCATAATCTGCCCATCTCTTGGAAGCCACAAAGTCCATCTCATGTGGTTCTTGGCGCTCCGGTTCAATAGTAATGTCATGAACTGGGGGCGACGGACCCGATGTAACACTCCGGATAATTCTAGATGTGGCCGACTCCAAGGAGCTATCCCGGAAGGCACGACTAAGGGCTCGAATAGGCTTCCCCAAAGGATACTGAACTGTAAGAGGCATAATAGTGGAGACTGTGCCGGTGTTGGAAGTAGTAGCCTTGGGAGATGACTCCATAGCAGGATAATCGGCCTGGCAATTATGACTCTTCAGTGTATGTGGGTACATTACGACTCTTTCCGGGAGTTGGTTACAACTTCTTAGGTCTCTCCATGTGACACGCCCAACCCTCTTTTGCGTGTCATGAGGAAGCTCAAATGGTTGCGTCAGGTTATTAAAGATTGGAACAGGGATGTGTTTGGGGATGTAAATCGTAGGGTGGACAGTCAGATGGAGCATCTTCGTCAGATTCAGTCTGACATCGAGACATTGGGCTATACTGCTGCACTCTGGGACAGTGAGTTGGACACCCAGCTTAGGCTTTCACAGACGCTGCAGTTACAATCCGAATTCCTTAAGCAAAAGGCCCGCACTGCTTGGCTTAAAGACGGGGATCGTAACACAACATATTTTCATCGGCGTTGCCAGATTCATACGGGGCGCGCAGGGATACAGGGGCTTATGGTGGCAGGCAGTTTCACAGACGATGCTACGGTCCTTGGGGATCATATCATTTCATTTTACAAGGAGCTCTTCACGGACAATGGGCGTTCTGCCTCGGACTTCTCGTTAGTTGACCAGATTCTTAATCAGCAGGTTGGGGCCCGGGATAACGCTATTCTAACAGCCATTCCCTCGGACTCAGAGGTTCAGGAAGCGGTGGTTGATATGGATTCAGATAGTTCTCCAGGGCCAGATGGGTTTAATGGGATTTTTTATCGCCATTTCTAGGATGTCATCTCTGTTGAAGTGATTGCAGTTGTTCGCTCTTTCTTCAGTAATTCGTCACTACCTCTGGGATTGAATGCCAGTTTCATGGCGCTCATCCCAAAGACTAAGGATGCAAATGTCATTGAAAACTTCCGCCCGATTGTTATGAGCAATTTCCTTTTCATGATCATCACGAAGATATCTACTGCCTGGTTTGATTATTGCGCATTATTTATCTCCCACTCATTTGGTTTTATCCTGAGGGAGACGGATACATGATTAATATTGCCATGGTATCCAAAGGATTTAATGTCTTACAAGGCGCTCGAGTTGAACATGATCCTCGAAAATCGATATCCGTAAGGGGCATTTGACACATTGAGGTGGGATTTCTTACTATATGTTTTGCGCCGCCTCGGTTTTCTCGAGATCTTTGTCGTTGGGTGGAGGTGGTTCTTCTGGCCGGCCAGGATTTCGTGCTATTGAATGGGGCGCTTGGTAGGTTATTTTCCTGTTTTATAGGAGTCAAACAAGGGGATCCTTATCACCATTATTGTTTTGTATTGCGGAGGAGGTTCTGGATCGGTTTATTGTTGCGGCGATGGATCAGTCTCGGTTATCTTCCTTCACGGCGCCTAGAGGTATTGTCTTTCCATCATCTATCTTGTACGCGGACGATATTGTCATCATGTGTGGGGCCTCTTCTACAAATACCCGGGTCTTGCTTTAGATTCTTACTCATTATGTGGATATCTCAGGTCAAGTGTTTAATCCACAGAAATCCAAGGTTTACTTGGGTTCTAAGGTCTCTCCTTATGAACGTGGGAGGGTGCAACAAATTTTGGGGATCCATCCCGGGGCGTTCCCTCATCGTGTATTTAGGCGCTCCAATCTTTAAAGCGCTCCCAAGGTTGCGGATCTACGCCTATTTTTGACAAGATAATTCTCAAATTCGAAAGAGGAAAGGTTCGTCTCTTCCCTTTGCTGGTAGAGTTTGCTTGGTTAACTCGGTGATTACGATTCTTTTGTGCACACCATGATGGTATATAAATGGCCTGGCATTGTTGCTCAAGCAAATGGAAAGAGCCAAGCGCAACTTCATTTGGACGGGGGATGTGAATTATAAATCTGGGAAGGTGGTGGTCGGGTTGAAATACATGTTGCACGCCCGAGTAGAGGGAGGACTGGGCATGCGATCTATTGTGGTCAATACGGCGTTCTTGATGAAATTGGGTTGGAAGGTTTTGAACTCGGACCGGTGATTTACAGAACCCTCGCACAACGCACTTTTACTAGGAATGGGGAGATTCGACGCTCCTTTATTCCTTCCTCAATTTGGACAGGGATTAAACCCTGTATTTACGATTGCTTGGATGATGCTCGTTGGATCCCAGGCGCCAACTCCGAGGTTTTATTTTGGATTGACAATTGGTTGGGATACTCTATAGCTGATAGAATTGGCATCCCAGAGGAATATAGATATTTATTCCAGCAGCGCATTTCTGACTATTTCTATGATGGGTCCTGGCACTTCACCCTCCCTTTTGTAGAGGCCTATCTGGAGCTCGTTCGAGCCATTGTGCGTGTGCCGATTATGCCAGAGTCCCGAGATACCCGAGTTTGG
Organism: Rehmannia glutinosa; assembly: GCA_016081115.2. NCBI lineage: Eukaryota > Viridiplantae > Streptophyta > Magnoliopsida > Lamiales > Orobanchaceae > Rehmannia > Rehmannia glutinosa. The sequence continues at coordinate 37,777,933 of CM071930.1, forward strand.
TTGAACTCGGATGATGGTTCGATCACCTCGAAGACAGCTTATAATCATATTTGCCCCTGGCGCCCGGAAGTTAGATGGGGTTCTTGGATTTGGTCGCAGCATATCCCTAAAGAGATCAGTGGTAGCATGGAGGGCCATACACAATCGATTGGCTGTCCAGGACTAACTTCGAGCTAGGGGAAGTTTTACTGGCCCTTCGGTTTGTGTTCTTTGCAGGGCATTGGAAGAATCGGTTGATCACTTATTTGTCTCTTGTGCTTTTGCAGGAAATATATGGCGTTGGATCTTTAATGCTTTCCAAGTCCACCCCCTTCAGACTTACAGTTTCAACGAGCTACTGGTGCGATTGATGGCTTTTCATTTCAGTGACCAGGTTACTTTCCTTTGGCGTGTGGTGATCATTTCATGCATCTGGATTATTTGGCATATCCGCAACGAGCTGATTTTTCACAACAAAACGTGGACTCTGGAGGCGGCGATCATTCAACTTCAGGTACTCATCGTGGAATCATCATCTTTGGATCGGGGCTGCATGAACAATGATCAACAAGACCTATTTATCCTGCGCGGTCTGCGAGTTCCTGGACGGCCTAGACACGCTCCAAAGATTGTGGAGGTTCAGTGGCAAAAACCCCTCCCGGGTTGGATCAAGGTTAACACGGATGGCAGCGCTTCAGGGGCGCCGGGCAGCCTTCTCAGCTTCCGAAGTCTTTCGGAACTGTAGAGGTTTCTTTCGAGGATGTTTTGTCCATCATTGTGGTTCTGGGTACGCGTTTGAAGCTTAATTGGTCACCGCAATGTGGGCAATTCAATATGCCTTTGCGAAAGGTTGGACGCAACTATGGCTGGAATCGGACTCGATGTACGTGGTGAACCTACTGGAGAAGAGAACAATGGAGGTCCCATGGCGCCATCTTAGTCATTGGCGCCAAACCCTGCATCTGCTCAGAGGTATTGATCTTGTTGTCTCTCATATCTTTCGGGAAGGCAATCGGGTTGCGGACTTGCTGAGCAAGAAGATGGCGTGCGGCACATGGTGGGGCGTCCCACCCACAGAGCTCCTTGACTACCTCACTGATGACTATGTTGGCCAATCCAACTATAGGTTTGTTACTTAGTGCGCCACCGCTTTCCAGAGTTTCTTTTTCCCATTTTAGGCGCCTATTTTCCTGGGGTACTCTTTTTCATTTTTATATATATATCGCACTTATTCAAAAATTATCATGGAAGCAAATTTGACACGCATTCCTATGTTCACCATTGAAGAATTTGATGACTGGAAAATACGTATGCAGGCTCATCTATCAGCTTTACATGATGAGATGTGGATAGTGATAGAGGATGGGCCACTGCAAATAATGAAGGTGAACACAGCTGCAAGGAGAGCTGCTGCAGCTGAAGGAGAAGAGGTTGCTCCTCCTAGACCAGCTATGGTTGAAAAACCAAGAGCTGAATGGACAAATGATGACAGAAAAAGATACAACCTAGACAATGTGGCCAAGGATATACTTTACAAGACTTTGGACAAAGCCATGTTCAACAAAGTCAAATCTTGCAAGACAGCCAAAGAAATCTGGGATAAACTAACTTTAATTTGTGAATGATCTGAGCAAATTAAGGAAAACAAATTCTGTTGTTGTTCAAAAATTTGAAAACTTTAAAATACTTGCAGGTGAGACAATGAATCAGCTGTATGCTAGATTCACTGAAATTACAAATGATCTCTCAACACTTGGAAAGGAATACACACAAAAGGAAATGTGCATGAAGATACTAAGGAGCCTCTCAGCTGAGCGGGAAATGAAGACCATGGCTCTAAGGCACTCGATGGACCTATCAAAAACATCCAATCATGAACTATTCTTAGACCTCAAAGCTTATGAATTTGAGCTGAGAAGAAAAGATCAAGAGGAGACAGTTGTACCCAAAATAGCTGCACTTATAGTCAAGGATGGGAAGAGAGCTAAGACCAAAGAAATAATTGACCAGGAGGAAATTGCGCTGATGGTTAAAAACTTCAACAAGTTCTTCAACAAGAACTACAAAAGAAATAAAGGTGAATCCTCCATAAGACATTCAGCTCCCTCCAAGTCAAGGGAAGATAGGCCACCAAAGAGAGCTGAGTATCAGAAGGTTGAATATCAAAGACCTGACAACCCAAGAAATGAGAGAGCTGACCATAAAGTTGAAAACCTGTGTTGGAATTGCAGACAACCAGGACATTTTGCTATTGAATGTCCATATCCAGTAGTCAATAAGTATAGGAATGAAGAAGAAAGAAGAGTCTTCAGAGAAAGAAAACAAGAAAAGAAAAGGGCAATGTTGGCTGTTGAGACTGCTGAAACAACTAAGTCAAAGGATACAGCAGACTCAGAAAGTAGTGAAGCTGACTACTCAAGTGATTCTGAAGAAGAAGCTATGATCTGTCTAATGGCTAAAGAACAAGATCAACCTGACCAAGAAGATGAGGTACACTCTAACTCATCTCACTCAGATTCTAGTGATAGTGATTATGAGACACACACTTCATCACCCACAGATCTTTATGATTCATTAGGAAAAATGATGAAAGACTTTGAGCACATTAAATCCTCACACACACTATTAAATGAGGAAAACAGCCAGCTCAAAAGCCAAAACTCACAGCTGACTAAGGAGCTGAGTACTCTAAGTCACATAGCTGATGAGAACAAAGAGATGAAGGCTGAGAATGCTAAACTAATAGCAGAAATAGCTGCTATAGAAAAGAGAGAAAATGATCTCAAAAATGTGATTGCTTCATTCACAAAGGCATCTAAATCATTGGATGACCTTATCATGAGCCAAAAAGAATGTGGAGACAAGACAGGCATATGATTCAATTCCTTTGTGCATAGTCAAACTCCAAGAGTGATCTTGGAAAAAGGATCTTCAAGTAATGAAGCATCTCAAAAATCCAAGACACCAAATGTTGCACACATTCATTCCAAAGCACAATCACAAAAAAAACTGGCCTGGATATAAAGGAAAAGGAAAACCCGATTGAAAGTATCATGAGAGGACAATGAGAAGAAGTTCAAATAGAAAGTTCCTCAAAGAACTCCCAAGAAGTACTGCGTGGAAGAAGAAACGAGCTACCGAGAATCCCGTAAGTTCTATCAAAGGAACACAAATAATGGGAATGGTAGAAAACTACCAAAGTCAAGCTGATTGGAATAATGTGAAATATCGGAAGATCCACGGAATACAAGCCAAATGGCGAGGCCTAGAACTCAGCAAAGGCCATTCCAAAGGCAAAAGAGCTATCATCAGCACACATATGCACCCAAGCACTACACTGAAATATCACAACTACCCAAAGAAGGCAATTGCTAAAACACACACAGAGGCATACGATAAAAGAGACAGTTGTAGGAACCTAAAGCCCCCAAGCAATTTGGCAAAGTGAATTTTGATTATGGCATGAATAGATGGCAACCTCTTAGAGTCGTGATCATTTGGCTATAGGTTGGTTGGATCATCTTAAAGACTAACCCTCGTGACCCGAGCAAGTATGGGTACCTAAAAACTGATTTTTCTTGATTGCAGTTCAAGGAGCAATGTACCTGAGTGCCAAGGAACCTGGTACATGGATAGTGGATTTGTTCAGGCACATGACAGGAAACAAGAAAAATCTATCAAAATTCAAGGAGATTAGAGGTGCAAAAGTCATATTTGGAGAAATGAAGCTCTCAGGGGAAATAAAAAACCGGATCCATCAAGAAAAATGGATTAGAAATCCGCTGGATGTTGCATACGTTGAAGGCCTCCCGCTAACTTGTTAAGCATCACCCAACTATGTGACAAGGGCTATAATGTTGATTCACATGGGGAGTATACAAATCAAAGACACCGAATCAAATGAAGTAGTGTTGCAAGGATCTGCATAAAAGAACATGTATGTGGTAGATTGGTCGATCCCACACCGAGCACTTATCTCGGCTAGCAAAGAGTACAAACAATCAAGTCAAGGTGGCACAAGAATGCTGTTTGTACTACCCAATTTCAAGATAATTAACAAGCTTGCAAGGAGTAATCTTGTAGAAGGATTGCCGTATCAAAGGTGCACAAGAAAGAAAGTGTTTGTGATGCGTGGGTGGGTAAGCATCAAATCATCATTCGAAAGAGAAGTCAAGTCCATCTTCAACAAGTGATATCGTGACTGGCTGCATACGGATCTATTTGGTCCAAAGCTCTTGAGCCACCAAGATAAGTGGAAAGAAATACACTCTAGTAGTGGCGGTGATGATTATTCAAGATATACATGGACAATCTTCATGTGCAAAAAAGAAGGAAACTTGCAAAAGTTACCTCAACGATGAAAAGAGTTCGAATGAGAAGAGTCAAACCATTATTAAGATAAGATCTCGAGCAGAGGAAAACTGAGTTTGTCAATGGAATAATAACTCATGACAGTTGAAAATGGTATTGCTTCATGAATTATATGGGCAAGGACTCCACAACAGAATGGAGAAAGCGAAAAGAAGGAATGTGACTCTCAAGGAAGCTGCAGACCATGTTAGTCAAGTGGTACGCTTAAAAAGATTTTGGGTCAATGGGGTTATCAATACCCAGCATGCTATACTCAAAAATAGATGCATGATAAATAGACAAATTACAAAGACTCCTATGAGATTTGGACAGTATAAGCCAAATGTTGGATACTTTAAATATTTGGATGCAGATTTCATCCACAAACAATGGAGGGGGATAATCTCGGCGTTTTTGATGCTAAGGTTGATGAATGTATCTTCTGGGGATACTCAATCAAAGCAAAGCCCTACGAAAGTGCTAAACAAGAGGACTATGGGATACCTGCCCACTTTTTTCGGCATCAAAGGCGAGCCGAGGATAGTTCAATACAAGTTGGCCAAACCTATTCGTCCTCTTTGTCGCCATTAGGGATAAGTCGCTGGAGGCTCTAAACATCAACTTCTTTTCCGATGTTCAACAAGGCCCGACTTCTCCAATTCATAATCTCATTCTTTTTGGGCGATGCTCAACTGATAGCTTCAAATACTTAAACGTCATTTGCTACCAAAAAGGTGGGAGGATTATCGCCGATGAAGTGGATTCATCCAAAATGAGGATTTTAGAGTAATTATTTAGTGCATTTATTTATGCATTCTGTGTGGATGTTGTCTTCATTTCAATGGTACCTTTTTTTTTTGCCAAGTATGTTTTACCTTGGTAGATTTTAACAAAGGCTCATACTTCACAGCTACGAGATCAGCCTTTTTTTTGAATAAATGCGAATATATATATAAAATGAAAAAATGAGAGTAGTCCTCCATCACAGTCGATCGGAAACGAAGAAGTAAAGCGTGGGAACAAAGTCAAAAAACTAACGAAATGGTCACAAGCCTACCACACATGGCCGAATGGTTGGGGCCTAGTTAAAACCTTCCATGGTAAAACCCACCCTTGTGGGAAAACCTCTGGAAGGAAAAAACAGTACCCCCCATGAGAAAAAAGCGTCCAAAAGCAGAGAAAACTAGAAGACCAATCGCACTAGCTAACAAACCTATAATCGCTTGGCCAACATAATCCTCGAGTGAGGGACGAGATTACGCGCTGGGTGCGCCCCCACCATGTATCCTCATGCGAAGACTTGCTAAGAAATATTCATTGCTCGGTTTCCCCTCAAGAATATTGGCTTGTGGATCAGGACTTTTTCTTTTCTTTTTATATATTTTTGCGCTTATTTAAAAAAACAAATGAATTGATCATAAAGTTCGATTTCATAATTTATTACCTATAATTAGATTTATTGTACTAAGAATACTTATCTTTTCGATTGTTTTGCCGAGGGGTCGAATGATGTTTACAGAATACCGTACTACGGGTCGAAGGACATTCCTCGACATGTCTATTCATTTCACTAGCACTCATATGATTTTGTTTAAAAATATTACTAGTAAGTTTGCAATGTAAGTAGGCAAATTGGGAACTATGATAATTTTGTTTATGTGTCACTTGCTCTTGAACATCCATCTTGCAACACCTTGAGGCTCTTGCCACCATTTTTGTTCGATTCCCGTGATTAGCGATCCGGGCAGATTTCCAAGTCCAGTATCCAACTAGGGAATCATCTCCTAAGGCCAATATTTCAACACGGGAATGGTTCCACCATTATGCGATTACGGTTCAAAGATCCTTTAAGGGAAGCCTATTCGTGCCTTGAGTCGCGTTTTCCTCGGCACGCCTTTAGACTACGGCTAAAGATAAATTCTCGGGGGAAAGTTACATCGGGATCCGCCGCTGTTCATGAAGTTACTATCAACCAGGAGTTCGTAACCACATGAGATGAACTTTGCAGCTACCAAGAGATGGGCAAAATTACGATGAAGTGGGTCATACTCAATCATCGAGCTTCTCGCCACGCACCACAATAATACCGCGCGATCATCACGGGCTACCCCCCACAGCCCCAAGTGCTTTATGCTAAAAGCATAAACCTTCTATCCCGCTATTTGCAAACCTGGAGTGTGGACATTTCAAGTTATTTCCTCAGATTTATCGGGCATACTGGGTTTGACTTTTGCAAAGACAAAATTTTCTAGGAAACGGACTCGGCCGATATTTCCGTATTTCACGATTCCAATGACATAATACTTAATCGGGTTTGGTCTTCTACTCAATGTGTCGTTTTACAAGTTCAATTTGGTGCTTTGATTTTCATGTTGGTTTCACTCATGGTTTGTGTGATTACATTGCCGACGACGTGAGCTTTGGTCGATTTGAGAAATTTGGGTCTTATCTGTTACTTGTTGGGGATTTTAACGTAGTTTTGGGACATCATGAGCGCTCGCGCAATGATATTCTTTCCCAAGCCTCTTGTCGATTTTTTCATGGAGGGCGCGGAGTTTTGTTCGCGATATCGACTATGGGAATTCATTTACTCGTGTTTCCCCAAGGCCTCTATCTTTACTTCGGCTAAGGCGCCAGGCCCTGCAACTTGTCCATTTTTTGCTTCTTGCAGTCAAGGGCATAGTTCTTCCACGTATTAGATCCGATCACCACCTATTCTCGTTTCTTGCTCCTCGGCCATTAGCGGGGGACCGGCACTGTTTCGTTTCGGTGTATGTGGGTTCATCATGATTCATTAAAGGATTTGGTTACTACTTCTTGGGGCTCTTCATGTTACGCACAATCCTTTGTGCGTGTCATGAGGAAGCTCAAATCTACGCCACATGTTATTAAAGACTCGAACGAGGGGATGTGTTTGGGGATGTAAACCGTAGGGTAGATGAAGGCAGGATGGAGCAACTTCGTCCGATTCAAGCGGGACATTGAGACTTTGGGTTATCTGTTGCTCTCTGGGATAGTTAGTTGCATGCCAGTGAGGCTCTCGTAGGCGCTGCAGTACAATCCGAATTCCTTAAGCAAAAGGCCTGGGCAAGCCTGGCTTAAAGACGGGATCATAATATAACATTTTACCATCGGCGTAGCCATATTCGTATAGGCGTGGGGGATTGAGGGCCTTATGGTGGCAATTACACCGATGATGCTTTGCGATCCTCGGGGATCATATCATTTCCTTTTACAAGGAGCTCTTCGCCGATACTGGGTGTTCCACCTCGGATTTCTCGATTAATCGACCAGGTTATTACTCCAAGGTTGGGCGCCAGGATAATGCGGCCCTACCGATCATTCCCTCGGATTGGCGGAGAGATTAAAGGCGATTTTGATATGGATTCGAGATAGTTCTCCGGGCGGATGGGTTCAATGATATTTTATCGCCATTTAAGGATGTCATCTCCAGCCGAGGTAATCAGCTTCTTGGTATCGCTTTTTCTTGATCCGTCGTCACTACCTCTAGGATTGAATGCGAGTTTCATGGCGCTCATCCCAAAGACTAAGGATGCGAATGTCATTGAAAACTTCCACTAGGTGTGATGAGCAATTTCCTTTTTCAAGATCATCACGAAGATATCCAGCTCAGCGTTTGGGTTTGATTATTGCAGGATTATTTATCTCCCGGAACAGTTTGGTTTTATCCTGTGACGCATTCATGATTGTATTGCCATGGTATCTAAAGGGTTCAACGTCTTACAGTGCACTTGAGTTCGAATATGATCCCGAAAATCGATATCCGAAAGGCATTTGACACATTGAGGTGGGATTTCTTACTATCAATGTTGTAAAAGCTCTAGCCGCTCGCTAAGCGACCGGGAGCCTAGTGCCTAGACGGAACCTAAAGAGACTTAGGCGATGATTAGCGAGACTGTCGAGGAAAAAATCGCAGGCGAGACAAAGGGCTCAAAGACCTAAAGTGATTAATCGTGGCTAGGCGGGGATTTTACAACAGGCTTTATACGTCTTGCGCGCCGGTTTCTCGAGAGATCTTTGTGCGTTGGGTGGAGGTGGTTCTTCTGATTCGTCCAGGATATGTGTCTTTGTTGAACTAGGGCGCCAAGATGGGTTATTTTCCCTATTTCCGAGGAGTGGACAAGGGATCTCTTTATCAACATTATTGTTTTGCATTGGAGGAAGTTTTGAGGCTAGTTTATTGAAGTGGCTTAGATTAGTCTAGGTTATCTTCCTTCACGGGCGCCAAGGGTATTACCTTCCATCGTCCATCTTATATGCCGACGATATAGTCATCATGTGTGGGCGTCTTCTACAAATGCCGGGTCTTGCTTTTAGATTCTAAATCATTATCTGAGATATCTCGGGCCAAGTGTTTAATCACAAAAATCCAAAGTTTACTTTGGTTATCGCAGTTTCACATATGTCCGTGAGAGGGTGCAACACATTTTGGAGATTCATCCGGGGCATTCCCCTCTATTTATTTGAAGCGCTCAATCTTTAGGCGCCCCAAAGGTGGCGGTTACAAATTGTCTTTTGACAAGATAATCCTCAAATTCAAGATGGAAAGCTTCTTCTCTTTCCCTTATTTGGTAGAGTTTGTCTTGTGAACTGGGTGATTACTAGTTCTTTTGTAGACACCATGATGGTTTATAAATGGCACCGCAACCGCTCAAACAAATTGAAAAAGGCCATGCGCACCTTCATTTGACCGGGATGTGAATTCTAAGGGAAAAGTGGTGGTCAATTGATAGATGCTGCACGCCTAGGGCCTACAAAGGACTGGGCATGCGATCAATTCAGGGGCCTAACACGGCTTAATGAAATCAAGTTGGAATGTTTTGAACTCGGACTTGGTGGTTTACGGGACCCTCGAGACAATGGTACTTTACAAGGGATGGGGAGATTAGGCATGTCCTTATTCCTTCTTCTTCAATTTGGGCCGGATTAAGCCCACGTATTTACGTTCGCTTCGATGGTGCTCGCTGGATCCCGACGCCAACTCGAGTTTTATTCTGGATTGATAATTGGTCAGGCTACTCTATAAGCAGAGTAGAATTGGCATCCTGAGAGGACTATAGATATTTATTCCATCAGCGCATTTCGACTATTTTTATGATGGGCCCTGGCACTTCACCTCTCTTTTGTAGAGGCCTATTTGGAGTTGGTCCCGCGCCAGGCGCATCCTGGCCGCGCCGATTCCCTGGGATAACGTGTTTGGTTGTACCAGGAAGATAGTTCTATTTACCTCAAAGGCGACTTACAATCATATACGTCCCCAGCGCCCCACGCTTTATGGGGTTGTTGGATTTGGTCGCAACATATCCCTAATCGGAGATCGGTGGTAGCATTGGGGACCATACACAACCGTAGCTGTCAGAATTCATTACGAGCTAGGGGAAGTTTTTATGGCCCTTCGGTTGTGTTCTTTGTAGGAATCTAAGAATCTGGTTGATCATTTATTTGTCTCTTGTGCTTTTGCGGAAATATATGGAGATGGATCTTCCATGCTTCCGAGTCCACCCCCTTTCAAAGCGTGCAACTTCAATGAGTTGTTAGTGCGGTTGTCTTTCATTTGATGACCAGGAGTTGCTTTCCTTTGGCGTGTGGCGATTAACTTTTTCCTCGTGATCCGCTCATATGGCGTATTCTAAAACGAAATGATTTTCACAACAAAAACTGAAAATGGAGCGGCGATCATCCATCTCCAGGCACTCATTGTGAATCATCATCTTTGGACTGGTATGCATGACCAATGATCAACATGACTTATTTATCTTGGCGCGTGGTCGGGCGAGTTCTTGGAAGAAATTAGACAAGCTCCGGGATTCTCGGAGGTTCATTGGCAAAAACCCTCCCGGGTTGGATCAAGGTTAACACGGATGGAGTGCATCAAGGGCGTCGGGAAATCTCACAAATCTAGGTCTTCGACGAAATTGTGAGGCTTTTTCGAGGTGCTTTGTTCATCATTTGTGGATCGTGGAGTATGCGTTTGAAGCCGAATTGATGGCGGCAATGTGGGCGATCTCGATATGCGTTTGCTAAGGGGACACAACTTTGGTGGAGCTCGGACTCAATGTATGTGGTGAACTTGCTAGAGAAAAGACTCGGCACGAGGTCCCTTAGGCGCCATTTAAAGCTCTGGTGCCACACACTTCACCTTCTAGGCACACATAGATCTAAATGTCTCACATATTTTTAGGAAGGCACCTGGTTGCATGACATGCCGAGCAAGAAGACGAAATGCGGTACATGGTGGGCTTCCCGCCA